>VXBH01003159.1:22616-50086 GCA_013400035.1 Rynchops niger | reverse complement strand
AACTTGGGAAGGGAGGGGGGGGCAGAGAAGGGGACAAGAAGGTCATGTTGATATTTTTGCAAGAAATAAACCCTTTCATGGGATGTTTTTAACCCGCATTTGCTTAATTGTGTGACCCCAAACGCAGCATCAGTGTCATCAGTGGGATGTCGGGGTCCCACACGGGGCAGGAGTTGGGGGGGTGGGGGGGGTGGCCGGGATGCAGTGTCACCTCCCTACCCCCTGCACCGCCACGTCCCTCGCACCGTGGAGGCACCCGCCCCCCCATCAGCAGCTGCCACCCACCATGGGACAGGAGCCACGAAGGGATTAGGAACAGGCCGGGCTCCAACGGGACCGTCGCTCGCCTGCGTCACCCCCACCCGGGGGCGTAATTTTAGCGGGGTGGCCGGGTACAGTCACACTGCCAGGGCAGCGCGGCTGGGCCCCGTGGCATGTCACCAGCCCTCCCCACCAAAGCCAAACCGGTCATCTAAGTTTACTCGCAGGCGGTCGAGTGACATAACCAGGTTGGTGGCCGCGGGGATGGCAGCGGGATGGCGTCACCTTTCGCTTTTAGAGCGGGCAGCTCGTGTGCCCCTTTAACCCTTCGGAGCAGGGCCGGGTGACCCCACGGGTGCTGCCTCAGTTTCCCCTGTTGGTTGATGGTGCACAGCACCCGCTCTGGGGTGCCGCTGGCTTGGGAAGCCCTTGTGGGGACATCAGCCCATGGTGAAGGGGACGGCCACCACGATGCACCCCCATGAGCTGGCGGTACCATCCTGGCGATGCTTCACCAGCATCCGCAGCATGAATCCAGGTATTGCTGCCCGGAGAAGGGTCGGAAATGATTGCGGGAGGAGAAATCATGCGAAGAGGCTGATGCCCACAGTGGGACCAGGTCTGAGCATCGAAGAAGAGGTGGAGAAGGAGGGCAGGGGACAGCCACCCTGATGACAGGCAGAAAAGTGAGCCGGCGGGTGATGCCACCCCCGGCACCTGCTTCCCCGGCAGGGGACCAACAACTGTGCCAGCAGCGCCCGTCCCAGGAGGGTTTTCCAGGAAATGTTTACAATGTCCTCCAGAAACACTGCCCCGTGCCACCCCTCCGGCCAAGGCACCCCCAAGGCACGTCCTTGCCGGGGGGTCCGTGGGACAGCCCATCCACGCTCCCACCACCGCAGCATCCCCAGCTTCATGGAAAGGCCAGATAAACCAAGGGGGCCCATCACCGAGGCGTCAGGGCCGCCGGGGACGGGGTGAGGAACCTGTCAGGATTCGGCGACACCTCTCCAGGGGCCGCGTTTATCCCTCCTCGGAAATTAATCACCCCCAAGCAGCACTTTAACGACAGCCGGCAATAAATTACAATCCTCCCCGGGAAGGGAGCAGCGGCGCCGGTGGGCGGCAGAGCCGTGGCTCTCAGCGAGCTACTCATTGCCTCGCTTAATTAGTGCAGCGCGAGCCTTAATCCCCGTTAGGCTGCTCGTTAGGGAGCTGCGGCCATGGGAAGCACGGAAGTTCCCAGCCACCATCACCCCGCCATCCCTGGGGCCTCGCAACATCATCGTTCCCTCCAATTTAGTGAATTTAGGGTTGGGTTGTTTTTGTTTTTTTTTTTAGGAAAGCATCACATGAAGAAACATCCTTTCTGGGTAAAGAGGGGAGGGGGGGGAAAGTTATAATAGTTAAAACCCTTAATTTGGGGAGCAGAGCGGCCCCTCCGCCAGCATTAGCAGCCCCTTGAGGGGATGTTTGTGCCCCGTATCGCTGAAAAAAAGCCACGCTCCGAGCGGCCACCCCCGGGAAGACACTCTTTATTTACATATCAAAACACACAGGTTAATAAAAGACATTTAATATCAACGGAGATGATGAAGTTTTTCTTAAAAAAACAGCTCGCTGGACACGTGCTGGGGTAGGAGAGCCACCCCCAGGGGGGGATCTGCCGGTCCCCGCGACGGCTGGGGGATGCTGGGGATGTGGCCACCCCAAACTGGTCTCCAAGTGGCACTAAACCCCCCCTGCCCAATCGCCGGTTCCACAGCGGGCACCATCCTTTAAGGGGAGCCCAGGGAGGTGACAGGCATTAATGACATTGTGCCTTTGGTGGCATCCCATACCCTGAGTCACCCCAGCCAGGGGATAAATCCCTCACCATAAGCCAGGCAGGGGGGGAGCACCCCGTGGTGCTCCAGACCCCTCCATGGGGTGAACGCACCCATGGGTGCTCACCTGGGGAAGGGAAACCCTCCTGGGGACCCGGTTACGGGGGGTGAAACCGCAGCCGTCAGCCCCTTGACGGAGCCGTGGTGCACCTGAGCCCGTGGCATCACGGTGGCTCTGTCACCCACGCCACCGCCGAGCACACCTGGGTGCGGGGTCCCCAGGGAGCCCCCGCGCTCGCCCACGTCCCTCCTGCTGCCTTTTTTCCCCGCGGGGCTTAGGCGGAAGGTGCTGCGATTGAGGGGCAGGGGATGGGCAAATCCGGCCGCTCCACGCGGCTGCTCCCAGCTCTCGGCACCTCTTGGCAAGGGGACACCTTGCAGCTGTCCCCAGAATCGCATCCATGGGGGGGAACTGCATCCAACCCCCCAAAATCCACGTGGAAATTGTACCTACAGATGCAAAAAACCATTGCGCTACCAGTTGCACGGCCGGCAGTACTGGGCTCGGCACAATGTCCTTTTGCTTGGATTTAGATGGATCCCCAAAAACCCAGAAAGAGCCGGTTTGGGTCTCCCAAAAGAGACCAAACCCCTGCTGGGATGGGGAGAGGTGGGGGTCAGGGTGCAACGGGCCATGGGAGATCCTGATGGAGCTTTTGGTGGGAGCTCAACGCCGCTTCCAACACACTTTTCCACTAGGGATGCTCTTGGCACATGGCTCTGCTGCAAGGAATCTCCTCCCAAAAACAAGGGGATGGAGCACGACGGATGCTCTGGGCATGGAGAGATTTGGGCTGAGCCGTGTGGGGGCTTTACACCCCGTTACATCCCAGGACAGTGACTTGTCCCCAGTATAATGGCTGACCTGGATGCGGGCACATCGCGTGATTAAGCTCCTCAGATCTTTGTGTCACCTCGTGTCCGGGCCAGCAGCAGAGCCATGATCTGCAGGAGGACCGATGGGGATGGGAGCATCCAAGGAGCCTGGTGACCAGGCCTGCCCTTCAATAAATCAGCTGAAAAGATACTTTATTGGCAAATTAAAACATTTCAAACAAAACCGCTTCCCTGCGGGAACGGGTGGCGCTTCCCCACGCTGCCGCCCCGGCTCCTTGCCAAAACGATGTCCCGGGAAAAGCAAGATGAGAAGGGGGTGCTGGCATCTGGCCACGGGTATCCTGAGGTAGGTGCCAGGTCGTTGCCCGGCTCTCGGGTTCCTGAGCTGCTGGTGGGCTGCCGTGGGGTCTTGTTCAGAGTCGGGGCTTGATCTGCAGCCGTTTGCCTGGAGGGAGGAAAGGGAAAGGTAATGGTGGTGGGAGGTGGGTGACACGCACATCTGGACACGCCCGGGCTTCTCCTTGCCTGGTTACAGTGGGTTAGAATCATAGAATTGTCTAGGTTGGAAGGGTTCTTAAAGATCATCGAGTCCAACCATCAACCCAAAACTGACAGAACCCACCACTAAACCATGATCCTAAGGACCATGTCTGCTCGGCTTTTAAATACCTCCAGGGATGGTGACTCCACCACTTCCCTGGGCAGCCTGTTCCAATGCTTGATAACCCTTTCGGTGAAGAAAGTTTTCTTAATATCCATCCTAAAGCTCCCCTGGTGTATCTAAAGGGGCTCCAGGAAAGATGGGAAGGAGCTCTATGAGGGAATGGAGCGATAGGATGAGGGAGAACAGTTTTAAACTGGAAGAGGGGAGATTTGATTAGATATTAGGAAGAAATTCTTCACTCTGAGGGTGGTGAGCCCCTGGCCCAGGTTGCCCAGAGAAGCTGTGGCTGCTCCATCCCTGGAGGTGTTCAAGGTCAGGTTGGACGAGGCTTTGATCAATCTCGGTCTAGCGGTAGGTGTCCCTGCCAAGATGATCTTTAACGTCCCTTCCAACTCAAGCCATTCCATGATTCCATAATTTCCTCTTGTGGTATATCAAGAGGGTTAACACACTGGAGATGGACACAAGTGCTAGGGATGTGGGCGGTCCTCAACCCCAGCAGCACCCAGCCCCGATAGCACCCACCGGCCTCACCTCTGCCACCCTCCTCCGTACGGGTGTTTTCGGAGTCCCGCGAGGATGCTGGTGGCAAAGTCCTCCTCCCTTTGGTGCTGCCTGGGAGCAAAAAAAGGAAAAAAAGAGGAGGAAGTCATCAAGGTTGGCTTGGGTTGGCGGAAATCCCTTGGGATGTGGGCGCCGGAGCATCCTGAGCTCCTCCCGCAGCCCCAGTGCTTTGTGCTTCAACAGCAGGAAAAGGGAGCAAAAGCTGCCCCAGGGGGCACAGTATGACCAACAAGAAGGAATAATCAGCAAGCAAATGGAGAAAAGTAAATGAGACCACCTAATTGCATCCCCTGCCTCTCATCATGAAGCCTGCAGTGATGGTCATGGCTTCCCCACCACCCTGCCAGCCCGCTGGTGGGGACACGTGTGTCTTCAGCGTGATCTTGCTGCCCCATGGCTCCTTCTCCAGCCTTTCGGTGCAGAGTTGATGCCTTTGGGGTCAGGACATGTCTCTCTGGGAGCCTGGAGCTGATGTCCCTCTTGGCCATGGCTGGGATGGAGCTGCCTGGTTCCCCAAATCCCCATCCCTGGTGAGCATCATGACCTGCTCCAGGGCTGTGCTGGAGCAGGAAAGAGCAGAGCGCTGGCAAGCAAGAGGTTAACTCATGTTCATGCTCTGGCCACGCTGGTGAAAGGTTTGAGGACAACTCTGCTGTCCTGAAGACCCTGGGGTGACCTGGGACAGGGAGCAGACCCGCTAATCATCAATTAAGAGGCAGCAGAGGGACAAACGAAGACGAAAAAGCACACAGGGATTTGGGGCTGCAGAGCTGATGGGATTTCAGGATTCAACCTGGGCAAGTCCAACGCGATGGGCAAGGCTCCTGAGCAGCTGCTGCCATCGATCAGATGCTGGCCAGGTCCCAGGTCTTGGATGATGCTTTTCAGCAGCTTGGCCACACCAAAAGGTGCAAAGATTTTCAGGAAAAAAGGTTTTTCCGTTTTCAACCAACCCCAGCATCCCCCAAGATACTCCATGAGATGACTTCCGCTTGCTGGAGCACTGTGCTTCCCCCAGAGAGGGTCCCAGATTCTTGTATAAAGACAAAACTCCATGAAGTGCCTCTGGGAGGTGATCTCTTTGAAGGACAAGTCCAGGAACATCCCATGGACCAGGGTGGGTGGCAAGAAGTCTTCCATCATTTCAACCGCAACGTGTTGAAATGCAGAGTTTCTCCTATTTTCCTTCCGTGAAGGGTGTGGAGAGGTGGTTATGGGTTTTTCCCTGCCAGACCAAGGGTGGACAGGAGCATGGTGGCCACTTGGCCGAGGAGAAGACACCGAGATGAATGTGGGTGGGAAAAGGAGGAGGTTTTCCAGAAGAAAAGACCCACAGCTTGTTGAGCGATGAGGTTTAGTGGGAAAAGTCCCCTCTCATTTGTGATTACAGGAGGTGGAGAAGATCATGGAGGACCTACACAGAATCCAGCCCAAACCCCATCCAGATGCAGATGTTCCAGATGAGCAGCACACAACTTGCCCACGTACCTGCAAAAACCCAGATGCTCCGCATCGCATTTCCCAAATGATGATGCCCAACATGAGATGGGACCATGGGCACCTTCAAGCACCCTTCAAAGCTGAAAGGAGGTTTTGGGGCAGGGGAGGCAGGAAGGGTGAGCACCCCAAGAAGCACCCAACAACAGGGAGCCACCGGGAGTTCTTCTTTCTTTTTAAACTTGGGTAAACAAACTTGCTCGGAGTCTAAGCCGCCGTGGCAGTGATACATAGCTTTTGAGCTAATTTATGTAAAATAAAGAGGGCTCATTTAGCACCTTTCCACCCTTAATATAACACCCATACATCAGAGGGCTGCACAGCAGCCACGACGGACTCGGCTATTAGTCACTGGTGACGCAGCCGAATTCAGCTTCAGGGAAGGGCAATGCCAAGCAGAACGCCCATCACACCCCGCTCAGCCTCTGACCACCCTCTGAATTTTCCGGCCGACACCAAGCATCCCTTTCGCGTGGAGCCAGATGGTTTTTTCCAGCCTGGGATTTCCAAATCTGGGCCCCTAGTTGACGGAATTAGGGTCCATCAACCCCAAGGGGTCAAAATTAGCATCTCCTCGTTCCTGCCCCCATCACTGACCGTGGCCCTGGTCCAACAAGAATGGTAGAAATGTCTCAATTCCCCCCTGAGGAAACTTCATTAGCTAATATCTGTGCAGTGGCACGAAAGCCACGCTTTGCAATTCAAAGCAAATATGATTACAGAAGTAGAAATATAGATTTCTCATTTTTTTTTTTGGAAGAAAAAAAAAGAAAAAGGTGATTTTTTAAATCGACTGTAATTAGCTTCCTGACTTCGGCACGGGGTTGCACGGAACTAAGATGTTTTCAGAGCATGCGCGATGGGGATGGAGGAGGGCAAAAAAATGAAATAAAACCAAAATGGGTTGGAAAAGGATGAAACCGGTCCAGTTTCACACCTCGGATGGAGGGAGATGCTGCTCCTGGAAAGGATGGAGCAGGGGATGCTTCACCCTCGCAGGGAGCAGCCGGGGACAGGCAAAAGGCCCTGCCACAAAAACCCTGGAGAAAACAGGGGATGTCGCTTCCACGGAAATATAAAAGGAAAATATATTTTCCGCTTTTGTGCCTGGGAGATCCTGCAAATGGTGTGATCAATCTTGGGTCGCATCTCACACGGCTTCGCTCTCTTTCTCGCCCCCCCTTCTCTGTCTTCTCTGCATTTCTCTGCCATGCAATCCATCTTCCCGGAACCAGGTATATAATTTCTAGTTAGCGAAAGCCGGGTTAAAAAACCCCTTTTTCATTACGATGATTGAACTGCTTCCAAAGAGAAGAACCGGGGCTGGATCACGAGCTCTCCATCCAAAGCCGGGGCGGCATTTGCTGAGCTTGTCAGCCTCGCTGGAGAATTAGGACTTCCAGCGCTCTTCCTCCTGATGAAAATCAACATTTATTTTGCCTAAGCCTAAGAAGGTGTCAGGCAGATGGAGAAACTTGCCACTCTTGGCGAGGAGAAGGGAGGGAAAAGAAGGAAATCTAATAGAAATATATTATCAAGTCCGAGGAGTGGACAGTGCAGTAAATCACGCTTCAGGTGGCACCATTATATTTTTCAATAAAACCTGGCCTTCCCCCAGACGCTGCCGAGCCCAGCGGCTCCAGCTGCACCCGACGGGGAAGTTAAAACAAAATTCATTTCATCCAGCTGCCGAGACAGGGGGATTTAAAGGGATTTAAAGGTGGGGAATCCCCTTGGATGGGGGATAAAAGGAGTTGGGTCTGGTCCCTGTCCCCAGATCCTCTCCCAGCCCCACCGCTTCCGACCGCTGAGGGTTTAAAAATTTGCTTTTCTCTCCCTGCTGGGAGGCAACTGGGGAGCAGGAAAGTGGCTGGAAATGCCCCACATCCCAGTGGAAGAAGCCCATGCCCCAAAACGCGGGGATGAAGGGAAGACTTGCAGCTTTCCAAACTCCACCATCTGGCTATAAAAAAGCCTTCCCGGAGGGAAAGCTGGTTATATTGATATTTTCCCATCCCGACCAACTTCCAGCCCCATGGGATTGTTCTGTCCATCGCTCTCCCGATGCTGCCGGGGGGTTTTATCCTCTCCTGCATCCAGCTGGACACTGGGAAGGGGCTTTGCAGGGGAAATGGTACCTCTGGCTCGGAGCACCGAGACACATCTCAGCATCTTCCCTGACAGACGCTCGACGTTTAACACCACGGGGAGAAATCCCCCAAATCCTGAATGACTTTTTTTCCTTACATTCCCAAAGGAAAAATTACCCCTAACCCCCTCCCGTCCGCTCTGGGGGAGCCCAGAGCCTGAATCTGTTTCGGAAATGGCTTTTCCTTTCGCAGCAAAAACACTCGGCTGAGTCAGCTCCCACAGAAATTTAGGCTGGGAGATGCCTTTTTAAAAAGTAAATTAAAATAATTATTATTTTTTAATAAAGCCAAAGAACAAAAGGCGTGATGGAACGGCCAGGGGCAAGGGCAAAGTCCCAGAATTTTCCGCAAATGATTTTTCACGTGGAAAAAGCAGCTGGGGGCTGGATCTCCTCAGCTCGATCCTGCACTAAATCCACACGGGGACACAACCTGCCCCAAAAGCTCACCCTGTTGCTCTTCCACCAGGACCTTCTGCCCCTCAAGGGAGGGAAACATCAAGGCTGGGACGCTGGGAGAAGCTTTATCCAGAAGGAAAAATGCTTAAATGTTTTCTTCCTTCCTGACTGGGATGTTTGAAGCGGGGACGTGCTGGGGGAGATGTCCTGCCACTGCCCGGCAGAGCCCATCTCCTGTCACACTTGGAGAGCGGGACATCTGTGCCGGCACATCCTTGCCATGTCTTTTCTCCTTAATTCCTTCTTTTTGGAGGAAAAAAAGCAAAGAGAAAACCAGCCACGAGCTGCAAAGGTGGGAGAGGGGCTTCGTTGGGTTGAGGGCACGGCAGAGATGCTTTGTGGTCTGGTGGTATCTAGTGACTTGACCATGAAGACGGATGGTGACCACCACATCTGTCCTTCACTGGTGAGCTGAAGCTTATCCTGAAGAAGACAGGATTTCACTGTCTCGGAGAGCTCCCCTATCCTCAGTTTTCAGGCCACTAAGTAACTCAGGCGGGGAACAACTGGACTGCCCAGTGGCAGTGGTCTGAAGGAGACAGTGGTCTCCAGAGATCCTGAGCAAAGCCTAAAAGTCCTGGCCTCCAGATGCTCCATCCCAGGTGGATGAGACGCAAAAAAAGAAACGAGCATAAAATTAATATGGATGCAGCAGATTTCAGTCCTGGCAAAGGCATGAGACTTGGCAGGTCTGAAAGTCGCCTGCAAATCGATAAGGGAAGAGGACTGGAAAAGTGCAGGCGGCTTGGTCCAAGCAGAAAATAAATCAGAGCCCAGTATTTTTGACGGCCTTTTGTGGGATAAGAAACAATGATTTTGATTCAGAGCGAGAGCCCGATTAGAAAAAGTCACAGCACTCACTGGGTTTACTGGAAGTTTCAACTAAATTGGCCACTTTGGAATAAGGAAATTAAACAAGAGTGAAGTTTCTGACTTTTGGACCTTCTCAGAGCCACCAAAACACGAGGAGATCCAACTCCAACCTTCAACAACACCCATGTTATCTGCAGCACCCCAAAGCCTGATGGTACCCCAAGCATGATGGTGTCCTGCAGCAGGATTAGAGCTTTAGTAAGGGATGGAGATGGAAGGATGGAAGGATGGAGGCAAGGGCTGCCAGATATGAGGTGTCATTGCAGTGGGATGGGCAAGGTCCACCAGGGAGTCCCCACCCTGGTGAGGTCCACCCACCTGAGTACCAGTCCATCTCTGTGGACTGGGAAGGAAGCACCCATGACCAAGAAGAGGATGCCTGAAACCAGTATCCAGGGTGGATGAAAGCAACCAAAACTTCCCCCACCGCAGTGACCCCCACCTAACAGCCCCCAGACCCTTAAGGACCTGCTGACTCAGGAGGAGAAGATGCAATTGCTAATGACCGGAGCAGATCGGGCCTGTTAACAGGAAACCAATTAGATTGATACATGCTGTCCTGCTCAAGGGATGGGTGCTGCCCGCTACCTGCAGCTTGATAGATTTTTGCATTAGAAAAAGCAATTCTATTAGAGGTTTGTTAATCCAGTTATGAAAGAGTTTTGATGTTCTCTAATTAAACTCTCCTTGCATGCCCAACAGGGCGTGCGTCAGCTGGGGGCTGGAGAGGGAAGCTTCCACCTGCAGTGGGATCAGGGTGTCCACAGGAGCATCCCATCACCACCTGCCATGGCTTCTTCTTTGGGTAGGACCACATCCACGGCCTCTCCTTCAGGTGGGGCGACCTCCATGGACAGGTGAGGGGATCATCCTCTCCATGACAAGAAAGATCTTCCATGTGCCAGGAGAAGAGCTGAGAAAGTACCATCAAGGTCCACACTGCTCCGGAGCCCTCTTGGGTGATGAACCATGAGACAGAGAAGGTTCATGGGTACCATCAGGAAGGAAGATGGAAATTTCCTGCTCCAGCTAAATTATCCTAAGAGACCAGAACACTTCAGCGAGACACAGTGATGGGAAAGCTGATTTAAGGACAACAAGGTACATCAAGCACACTCCTAACTCCCTTTTCCTTTCCCTGCAGACTTCAGGGCTTGGTGTCCTGCTGTCCTTCCTCTCCTTAGCTTGTCCTTGTCCCCTTGGTACCATCTGCTGAGGATCTGTGAGGTCCTGTAACTCCCATGAGCTCTCACCATGACCGTCAAAGTGCCTCCTGCTATCTCCTACCTGTCTCCTAAGAGGTTCTGCCAAGGGACACATCCCCAGCCACGTGTCCTTGACTTCTCAGCCATCACCAGCACAGACATTGTAAGCTGGACCTTATTGTTGAGGTTGGACGGGGTTAAGCAGGAGGTTGGACTCGATGACCTCCCTGGTTCCCTTCCATCCTATGGTCCTAAGGGCTAGACTTGGACCTGAAAACAGACCAGGGCTGCAGGGGAAGGAAGATGACTGCAGCATGGTCATCCAATACAGTGGTGGCATCTCCATGGGGACTGAGAAAAATGTGTTGCTGTGTGGATCCCAAGTCAATGGGCTGCTGGAGCAGAATAAGGGGCCAGCGGAAGAACCTGTGGAGAGGGAGAAGCTCTCACGGCAGAAGCCTTCATGGTGTCTGCTCTAACAGACCTTTGTCATGGGGACCCACAAGGCACCAACTCACTCCGCTGCAACACCTCCACCTGCATGGAAATCACGTAGCTGCCGCCGAGCACAAAAGAAATGGTTTATCTGCTCCTCTCATGCCTGAAACTCGTCTCTGGCTCTCCCTCAGCCCTCCCAGCTGTTTCCACCCTGAAGCTCCCCAAGCCACCTGCAAGCTACCAATAAAGCTCCAGAGCTCTTGCTAATCAGGAGAGTATGTCAAATGGGGAAACTGAGGCACATAGAGATCAAAGACCACCCTCCTGCTAAAATCCCTGTTCCTGCATAAAGATTTCAGTTGCTGCTCTTGCCTGCAGAGGCTAAAATTACTGTGTCTGAAGATCTCAGATGATCTGCAACCATCTCCCATCAGTCTGGTCTGCCCTGTGAACCCACAAGGGGACCAGGAGTAGCCCTGCACAGCCACCTGGCTCTCCACAGGGGAAAGGCCACATGGGAATAACCCGTGGCAAAGCAGCCCTCAGAGCCCATTGGCCACCTCACTCTTCCCAACCTGGTGGGTAACCAAGCCAGGGACTCGTCACAATGGCCCTGAGATGTCACAAGCCACAGCCCTTACTAGATGGTCCACTGACCTGGCTCCACAGCTTGCTGCCGTGAGCACCCAGTAGGCACAGAGCAAGCAGGGGTACAGCAGAGTCAAGGAGTTATTGCCACCCGTTGGGTGATGCATCAAGACCTTCAAGTAGGTTCCTCAAGGGTCGGGAGGCCCAGGAAAGAGCTTCTCCAGAACCTAGGCTAGACGCTGGGGAAAAGAGGTCCATTCCAGTGGTTCCAAGAGAGGCCTGACAACAGTTGGCCATAACACCCCAACCAGCAGTGGGGGTGACCCATCAAGACCCTGCTCAGAAAGTGGGTAATGTCAGTGACAAGTCAATGGAGGCAACCTGGAGGAGGGGTATATAGATGAGCAGAAAGACTAAGACCGTGTGGGACAGAACAGCTTCCCTCAGCCAAGTTGTGGGAGATCCAGAGGCCATGAAGGTGTCCCCACCTGAAGGTGAGGCCCTGGATGTAGGTCCACCCAAAGAAACAGCCGTGGAGGTGGACCAGATGCAGGTGCAGCCATTGGCCCATGACTTCCTCATGGCAAAGGTCCTTCCCAAAAAAAGGCAACGACCCCCACCAGGAAGGCTAAGACCTCTCCTCCCCACCAGCCAAGACTCAAGATCCTCAGGTAAGTCCCAGTTGGCTCAGATGCCTCCTGAAGGTAACTGGGATGGAAGAGACAGAACTGGGGGGGTTCTGTCTGGAGAAGAGAAGACAAATGATGAATTGCTGTCTTCAGCTACTTTCAGCTGTGCTCAAATAGTCTCTGTCTTCAATTACCACAAGGTGGTTGAAGTTGGAGCCAGACGCTCGGTGGAGGTGCACAAGGGATGATGGATCAATATAAGAAAACTATATAAAAAAATTGTTCCCCTGGATAAACAAAAGGCTTCAGATTTATCATGAAGAAGTCCAAATTCAGCACTGAGGTCTGCACTAAACGCTTCATTAGCAGCGCTTTTCAGGATCAGGTTAATTTGGTAGCGTTGTCAAAATATCCAACACTTGCGAAACCACACCTGGAGCTCTGCAGGCTTCCCACTACAGAAGGACATGGACATACTGGAGTGAGTTCAGTGGAGGCCAGTAAGATGGTAAGGGTGGGAGCAGAGGATGTACGAGGAGATTTTGTGACCACACAGAGAAACTACTTCCCTGTATTTTATCCACAAAAACATTTCCTCCATGACCCTACCAAGAGGAGCAAACTGCACTAAGTCTTGCCAGGGTCACCGCTGACAGCGGACGCTGGCTCCTGTTATCCCAAGACAACCCCCTTGTGTTGGAGCCCTCCATCATCAACCACGCAAATGTCCTCTGGAAGGCTCCAGGCCATCTTCTGCCGCCAGCTCATACCGACCAAAAGGGTTGGTGGCCTCATGTGGCTGCCAAAATAAGTTTTGGATCGAAGAGCTGGTGTCAGAAGCAATGTTACAGGAGATGCTGCAGGTGATGGTGACCCCATAGGACCCTTGGTGCCACGGGGTTGTCCATTCTTGCAGTTGCGTGCCCCGTTGGGGTTAGTTCTCAAGCACGGGTCCAGCCAGGCGGCGAAGGGAGGAGATTTGCATTTCCAAAGTTATTCCTCCAGAAGCGAAAGCTGTAAACAAACCCAGAAGCGCTGCACCTCCACGGATTCCTCCAAAGCCAAAGCGTTTGAGCGTGCTCAGCGGAGCCGTTAAAAAAGACTGTAGCGAGCATCTTCCATTAACGTTACGACCGTGAAATATGACAATAAAATGATAGCCGTATGGTCGCAAATTTGCAGCCCGCCGAGTTGCTAGGGGTTTATCGTCACTCAAACGTGCAGAGAGCTGTAAAATGTTTACAGAAAGGGTCGTTTGCAGCTATAAAATCCTCTTTTCTCTCCTAAACAAGGCTGAGTGGAGCCATTTACAAACCCCTGAATGTTCATCGGGGGAGAGGGGAACATCTGTTCTCTCCAGGAGTTTTCAGTGATCTTCTCGAACAAATTAACTAAAATGGGTGCTTTCTAATTAAATTAGCACTCGATTGGAATGGTTTGCATTGGTGTGCTTGCTTACAATTAGCGCGGCGAGGCCAGTTAGGCTCCAGCGCAGGCTATTTAACTGGAAGGTGAAATATGGAAAAGCCCATTACCTGGAAACGGGTGTCAGAGGGGTGGGAGAGCCCGTGTTCCCTCTGGCTCTGCCCTCCTGGATGGAGAACACAAGGAAGTAAAGGATGGGATGCCACCAAGCCCAGCCTTCCTAGCTGAGATGCTCGGCTGGAAGCGGTTTGTTCTCCCCATGTCACATGGATGAGCTTTTCAGAGGATGCTTAGAAAGCACCAGCGCCCTCAAGTTATTCTTCTGACCCCAAATTACAAGGCTCTTCTTGCAGCTTGGGAACCGTTTCCATGGGAGGATGGCAGCAGGTTCAACATCATGCGTGAAGGCCACATCACTCCTTTCCAGACCCCTTTCCCATATCCCAAGGCCAGAGGCTGCCAACTCCCACTGAGACCCCTCAAGCTGATGCTGTTGCCCACGCTGGTCCTTAAAGGTCATCTCCAAACCCTGGCTCCATCCCTCCTGCACATGGAGCCGGTGTTTTTCTTCGTTCCTCCTGCCTTTGCCAGTATTAAAAGGGCATTTTCTCAAATTGCGGCCGTTTAACCAAGCAATTCACATCACTCCGTAATAATAACCTGTCCTCCTCCTTATTTACTACCCCACCAATTTGTGTGTCACCTTCAGGCTTTACAAGCAGAAACCGAATATTATCCTTGCTACAGAGGCTTCAGCGGGGAAGGCGCAGACCCCCAAACCCCATTGCAGGCACCAGCTATTACCCAGAGCTATATAAGGACCCATCTGGACCGCAAAACCGCACCTCAAGCTCATAAGCACCAGTCCTGGTAATTTGACCACCATGAAGCATTTGGTCCTTTAGCAGCATCAATGGCCTCATCCTGCGCCCTCCCGAGATGACAGCTCTTTAGTGGTTGGGGCTCCTTTTCTCATGTTAAGTTATGGGGGTCCCCGGCTGCTGCTGTGCCCCCAAGCTCCTTCATTTGTGTGTTGAGATGAGACTTTAATTACCGAGCGCACCCCAGCACTGACCACGGGCAAATCCAGGCACCGAAGAGCATTCTCACTCCTCCAGATTTCACCGCATGTGACTGCGGAATCCCTTTGGCACGGAAACTGCTTCATCATCAGATGATTTTACAGCCATCTGCAATTCCTGCCCGGTTTTCCTTTCCTACAGATCCCCCAGTATCCGTTTTCCCAATGCCACGTGCTCCCCGGGCCAAGGAGCACAGAGGGATGTGCGGCCCAACTCCGTACCCACCAGTTACCCACAGCCTTCCTCCCCACATCCCTGGACTGAACCAGCTCCTTCTCATCCTCCCACCCAAAACGCCTGGAAATCATCCTCTCCTGAACGTGGAAAGTGGTATTAAGAGGAAAAGGATGCCCTCGCTGCCAGGATGATGCCTCTGCCCTCTTGACTGGGTTATTCCAAGCTGCCAAGTGCAATCCAAGGCGTTTCGACAGCTTTCTTGTCCGTGGATTAATTGCTCCGTCTTCATCGCAGAGATAAAAAAGCCCGATTAAGCCGCTGCTTTGGGAATGCTTCCCCGGCCCCGCCGCCGAGATCAAAAGGGAGTTGAACCAGGGCCAAGGAGAGGGAAGGAGGGAGGCGTGCGGGGGGAAGAAATCCCTGGAAAGGGAAGCCAAGCGCTTCATCCCACGTCACGGAGAGGAGCTTTCCCAGCCGTGACAGTCCCTCGCCATCTCCCCCACGCCACGGTTCGACAGCGCATGCGTTCGCCTGTGACTTCAGGAATATGTTGTTAATCCTGGGAATTTTCTTTCCGACAGCGTTAAGGCATCTCAGCCCTCCCTGGCTCGAAGTGTTTCGTGGTTGAGCCAGGCAAAGCCTTGCAGATCCTTGGCACCCGCTTACGGAAGGCCAGGCAAACACCCTAGCCCGGCTTTTGGCGCCGAATTCATCCCTTCTCCCAGTGGGATCCCGTTCCGGCTGCATGATCGGTTGAAGGAGGCACAGGATCGAAGACAGGGAGGGATGCTCCAGCCCTTCGGTTCATGCTGAACCCCATTTTCTGCCAGCCCAGCAGATTTCACCCTTACTGCCCCAAAATATTTTGATTTCTGAGCCAGATGCTGTCCCCCCTTTCTGTGATGGTGCTCAGGAGATGCAGCTGCTGAACATCCCTCCAGCAAAGGATGGGAGATGAAAAGGAAAGCGTGAAACACCATCTGGCCAAAAACCTCCCATCCAGCGCTGGGAAGGACTAGGCAGGATCTCTGCCTCGCCATCTCCATCACCTCTGCTCCCACGGAAGCATCCCCAGAGTGGCCCAAAGTCCCGTCCCTTCCCGCAGAGCTGCTGGTGATTAAGGGTTTTTCCAGTGAATTAGGAGAGGAGGAACCAAGGAAAACGCTGGAGAAGCAGAAATGCAGTTGATATCCACCACACACCGCTTTGCAGAGAAAACGAAGGTGTTTCTTCTCGTTGCTTCAACAATTTTCTCCTGCCTTTCCCCGCCCCAAGTCAATTCAGTTTCAACCAGTTGAAACATTTCCCTGAACTTTTCCAAAACTAAAAAAAAAGCTGAGGCAGAAGCTGTTTGCTGTCAGTTGTCGGAGTCTGTAAGAAGTTTTGCTTGTCCTAAAACTGCATTTTCCAAAAATTTTACGGATTTCCAAAGCCTCTTCCCCCACCTTTTAATAAAAAAGCAAAGCAGATCATCTCAGACTAACGCAGCTCTTCCTTCACATTGCAATCTGCAAACTCCCCCTCCCGCTTCTTTCCAGGGATGATTTTATTTCAAAGCTTCGAAGCTATTTCACGTCGGGAATCACGTGTGATGGATGGTCCAGAGATGATCCAGAGGTTCTTCTCCGGGTCCATTGATGAGGCACAACATCACTGCATCCCCCTGAAACACCTTCCTACTGGGAACTGCTGCGGCTCCCTCACAGGAATGAGACCGGATTCATCATCCGATAATTTATAGGATAAAGAAGAAGGAGCTGATGATAAAAGATGGGGACAAAATGCTACTGTGTGGTTTCAGGAGCAGAGCCAGGCGTGTGCACAGAAATGCGGGTCCCGATTACCATCCCAGTTTGAGCTCCCAGCTTAACTGGTTTGGCGACTCAGGAGGAACACCGATCCCAACAAAACCCATGGAGAGCAGTGGGGGGAATATTTCTCAGTGAATTGGAGAACGCGTGAGCAAAAGCAGAGCAAGCGCATCCTACCTGGCTCGTCCTCTGACTCATCTTCATCCTTCTCCAGTTTGCAGCCCTGGTCACTGGGGCACGGTGAGGACTGGAGGGAGATGAAGGACGGCAGCTTTTGCAGCCAGTTGGTTGCTGACGTGTCTGTCTCTTTCCAAAACTTCACTTCTTGATCCGAGCTGGAGGGTCCGGGCACTTCCCCATCGTCATGGACCTGAGCTGGATTATTCCTGCTGGAGGTAAGAAATAATATGGAAAAATAAAATGATCCCTCTTGGCAACATGACATGCAATGGAAGATGCTGATCCACCAGAGCTGCACATGAAGGCTCTCCGAGCTCCATCCCAGGCTGCTCCGTATCTCCGATTTCCTGGGAGCCAGCTCAAATTCAGCCAGAGTTTCTTATTTCCCACCTGGACCCCCTGCCCTGGGCTTCCCTGCCAGGTTTCCAGCTCTCAGATGCTCCTGGAGGTGCTGGGCTCCCCTTTGGGTGCTGGCTGGAGGAGAGATGGAGGGAGCAGGGATGGCTCGAAGATGCCCCACTGGCCTTGGCTCAGCCCCAGCCCTGCTGCCCTCCTCTGAGCCCAGCAAACGTGACACTTCAGCTCATCCGACATCTCCGATGACGGTGCCAATGAAGGAAAAAAACCCAACAACCTCTCAAGCAGCTTCCAAGCTCGGGTGTGCTCCCTTCCCTGTGGAGGTTGCCAGGAGCCGGCCCGGGGATGGGAGGGGGGTGTCTCTCCGTCACCCAGCCCCACGCTCATGCCTCCTTACCTAAAAAGAGCAAGGAGCTATTTTACACCTCGTTCACACCGGGGATGTGAGCTGGGTGTCATTCCAAGGCTCTTCTGTCACCCAGGATAAGTTCGGAGAGCCTGCATAAGTGCTTGTCCCCCTCTGCTACCTTACAAGGCAGGGCCAGGATGAGACCCAGGACCAGGCAAGAGCATGGACCAGACCAGCACAGCTCCTGGGATCCCCAGTTCCATTCCACCTTCATCCCCACGTCCTGCTGCAAAGATCTGCAGAAGAGCTGAGCATCCAAGTTGGTATTTTCTCCTCCCACTAATCAGGACTTCTAAATTTTGGCTTTTAAAGGTAAATTTCAATTTGGCTGTAAGTTTTATTACATTGGGATGGAGTCGTTCTGCAGGCAGGGCTCGGGGATGAAGGCAGAGGAAGCCAAGGATGTGCCAAGCTCAAGAAAAGCTGTCTCCCTGTGCAGACGAGGACCAACGTATCCCTCAGCCTGTGGGCTCCATCCCAGCACCCAAAAGCATCGTCTTTGCCCAGAAAGAGCTCAGAGAATTTCCAAGGATTAACCAAGAAACCAGCCCAGCATCCAAAGGCTTTACAAAAGTATTTCCATGTCCATTTCCATTTCTGCTTTTTCAGGCAGTGAGTCCAGCCCTGATGGTGAGCCCCACCATGCCACGCCGAGGGCTGAGCTCTGCTCTCCATCATGGATTTGAGGAAGAGAGAGGAAGAGGGATGATGGTTTCCAGTCTCCCACAGAGCTATGGATAAGCTGTACCCACTTTTGGTGGTGGAGTCTCCATCAGGCCTCCTCCATCTCCGAGGAGGAAGGTCTATAAAAGCCTCTGAGATACCTGGAGGTGACAGCCCAGGGTGGCACATAAGGGTGAACATACCCACACTCCAACGGCACGTTACTGGGTAGCAAGATGTGAGCTACCTTCTCTTTCCTGCCCATCAGCTCTGCCTGGAGACCTCTCCCTTGAGCATGGACCCTTCCCAACCCTATTGCCCGTGGTGGCTCTACCAAGAAAGCAGCACAGTGACCCACATCAGCAACATCTCAAAATAAACCAGCAGGCAGATGTATACACATCTGAAAGAGGAAACACACAGAACAGGATGGGAAGAAAACAGTTTAAGAGCAGCAAAGTGAGTCTCTTCTGCTCTTTCCTACCTGCTTGCCTCCTCCCAGACCCGTCTCCACTTGGAGGGAGGGTCGCTGCGGTCCCCATCTTCTGCCTCTCTTGAGTGGCGCTTCTTCTGTGGGTGCAGCAGCTTGCACCGGGCGCCCCTGGGGCAGACACCCTTCTTGACAAAGTCGGGGCAAACCAGCGTGTGCTTCTTCTTGCACTGCGAGGGAAAAAGAGAGGAATGTTGGGAAAGGCAGCGAAAGCCCTGCAAGGAACACAGGTTCCCAGAGCTGGGCTCCTTCACGTGTCACCAACACATTGCTCAAGGAAGAGAGGGACGTGTTGGTGCTTCCTTCTCTGTATCAAAATACTATTAAAAATAATACTCTCCTCTGGGAGATACAACACACTCACCCACAGCTTTCCAAGTGTCTGATTTTATGGACCCAAACCACCAAAGTCTGAACAGCAGTGATCTACCCTCAAGGTGGTGATGTCCCAAAGAGGACGCCCCAAAGAGGATGCCCCAAAGAGGACATCCCAAAGAGATGGTCCAAAGAGGTTAACTGGGCTGGAGAAGCTGGTTTCAGAGAGAACACAGGGTTTTCTTGTCCCAGACATGCTTGGGACACAGGGAGGAGCAGGGAGGAGCAGGGAAGAGCAGGAACGAAGCACATTCCCTTTAGGACTTATTTTGGGATCGCTTCCTGGACCACCCTCCTGATGAAAGTCGCTGAGGGCTGGAGCTCAACCTGGAAATGAGCTTGGTTGATGCTCTCCTGCCCCAGAAAGCTAAGTGTGGCCATAGCACAGGGCTGGCAAAATGATGGCATCAAGATGTTTACTCCTGAATGTGCTTCTGCGCTCCCAACCCGGCATTTTGGTGGCTCCCAGTAGCAACACTCACAGCCGCCCCCACAGCCGCTGGTTGTACCAGTGGGAGACGTCAGCAGTGCTCCACAGCTTCCTCCGGACAAGGCTTTCTGCTGGGAAATGGCGCTTTTTGGCAGCCGGAAAGGTAGGACAAGATGCAGGCAGGGCAGAAGAGACACCTTCAGGTGTAATTTCTGTCTGAGTGGCTGGGAATGTTGGCCGTGGGGAGGGAGAAAGAACAGCTTCTCCCTAATCTCCAATGGTTCCCAACACTGTGACAGCAACACCCAGTGACTCAGAGAGCTCATCCCAGCATATCCCAAGGGATGCAGGGTGGGAGCAGGTCCTAGAGCCCTGCTTGTCCCCACGATACCCTGGGGAAAGCCACTCCCACTCAGGGTGCTCCCTCCTACCCCACCTGATGAGCCCACCTTGGCACCACACCGCGACACTCATGGCAAGACCCAACCCAACACACATGGCGCAACGAAGGGTCCACAGCACCAAGATCCATTTCTCTGTTCACCTCCTCCACGAGCAAAGACGCAGCCTGCTTTTTCCCTACATGGGTCCCTCCAGGCTCGGACACCCACACTGCAAACCTCCTTGCTACAGGATAGCACAGGTGCTCAAATTTTGCACGGGTTTGGTGGAAAACGGGACAAATCCACAGGAAGAGAAACACAGTAAGCGTTTCATCATGATCATTCTTGCCTGTTTATAAAAATGCATCTTCCTGATGAGGCGGGATATAGGTGAGCTCCTGCCCTTTTAATGCAACTTGACTTTGGGGGCATGGGAGCGGCTCCCCATGCTGACCTTTGGGATTAAGCGGCAGCCCCGCTGAGCCGCGGGAGCTCTCTCCTTGAAAGAGCAGAAGGGTTTGGCAGCTCTGCCGCCTGGGGCCGATTGTTGAAGTCGGCAGCGGAGCAAGGAGCTCATCTGCTGGAGGTTGGGGACGTTGAGCAGCAGGAGGGCCGGAGATCCAGATGGACACAGGGACATCGGCTCGATGGGGGGGACAGTGCAGCGACAGCTTCGCTTTTCCACTAAAAATTCATTAAAAAAAACAGTTGCTATGACTTTCCCCCTCTATTTGAAGGGGCTTCAACGGCAATTAAGTCTACAACCCAATGGGCAACCTGAAAGTAGAGTCATCTCTGAACAACGCTCAGGCTCTGCTGTTACTCCAAAATCCTGTGTTTCATAGAATCACAGAGTCACAGAATAGTTTGGGTTGGAAAGGACCTTTCAAGATCATCTAGTCCTACTTCCCTGTCATGGGCAGGGACACCTTTTACTGCATCAGTTTGCTCAATGCCCCGTCCAACCTGACCTTGAACACTTCCAGGGATGGGGCATCTGGGCAACATTGTCTCTGGGCAACCTGGGCCAGTGTCTTAACACTCTCAACATAAAACATTTCTTCTTTATGTCCAATCTGAACTTATCCTCTTTCAGTTTAAAACCATTACCCTTTGTCCTGTCACTACAGGCCCCGGTAAAAAGTCTCTGTCTGTCTTTCTTAGAAGCCCCCTTTCTATATTGAAAGGGCACAAGAAGGTTCCCCCGGAGCCTTCTCTTCTTCAGGTTGAACAACCACAACTCGCAGCCTTTCTCCATAGCAGAGGTCTTCCAGCGCTCTGACAATTNACATAAAACATTTCTTCTTTATGTCCAATCTGAACCTTTCCTCTTTCAGTTTAAAACCATTACCCTTTGTCCTGTCACTACAGGCCCCGGTAAAAAGTCTCTGTCTGTCTTTCTTAGAAGCCCCCTTTCTATATTGAAAGGGCACAAGAAGGTTCCCCCGGAGCCTTCTCTTCTTCAGGTTGAACAACCACAACTCGCAGCCTTTCTCCATAGCAGAGGTCTTCCAGCGCTCTGACAATTTCCGTGGCCTCCTCTGGCCCCACTCCAACAGGTCCATGTCTCTCCTGAGGCCCCAGAGCTGGAGGCAGCGCTGCAAGGGGTGGGGTCTCCCCAGAGCGGAGCAGAGGGAGAGAATCAGTACATCAGATCTACTGCATGCTGGAAGGTTTCTAGTCCACCACCACCTCTGGCTCTCCATCCTTGTGATGATGATGACACCTGAAAGCCTATTAATTATGAACCCACCTGATGTCAATCATTGCTATTTATTACCAGGGCAGCAGCTCTTCAGAGCCTCTGCCCAAAGATGTGAGATCCACTCCTGTATAGAGGTTTCTAGCACAAAATGGACTTGGGAAGGGGAAGAGCAGGAAAAGAGAGCCCTGGCCTCAAAAAGCCATGTGTATCATGGAATCATAGAATCATTGAGGTTGGGAAAGACCCTTAAGATCATCAAGTACAACCCTTAACCTAACACTACCAAGTCCACCAGGAAACCGTGACCCTCAGCACCACGTCTACCCGTTTTTTAAATCCCTCCATGGATGGTGACTCAACCACTTCCCTGGCCAGCCTGTTTCAGTGCTTGACAACCCTTTCGGCAAAGAAATTTTTCCTAATATCCATCCTAAACCTCCCCTGGCGCAACTTGAGGATGTTTCCTGTTGTCCCATTGCCTGTTACATGGAGAAAGAGACTGACACCGGACCTTAGTACAACCTCCTTTCAGGTAGTCACCCTCGCAGCCAGTGGTGATGCTGTTATGCCAAGGAATGATGCTATTTTGGGGAAAAGCCAAGAAACGTGGCTGTTTCTTCTCAGCAGGGCACTCGAGGGACTGGTTATAAATCCCTACAGGGGGGACGGTGCCGTGGTCCCAGTTGGGTATCGGCATGTACCACCTCCCCAGTGCTCTCACCGGCACCAACCTCTAAGTCAATCATTGTACCAGACCACGTTTATTGGCTCCATGGCAAAAAGATACTTAATAAAGAAAACAAACCGTGTCCCACTAATCCCAGGGTTGCGTCCCTGGCTCGGGTTTCTAATGGTTTTTCCACACTGTTCCCAGCACTCGGCAATTCTTCCACAACACCCCGTCCATCACCGCTGTTTTAGGGCTGGGATAGTGAGGCTGGGATCGCCTCGATGGCTGGAAAAGCCCCTTCTGTTTATTTACAGCAGCTCTTCTGCTCTTGCCCTGCATGCCAGAGCAAACACGCTGGGGCTGGGTTGCCGTAAGGTTTGCTGCTCGCCGTGTGTCAGTCGGGGTGAAGCCGAGAGGGGCTGCAGGGTGCCAGGTGCCAACTCGCGCCGGGGGCCATCCGATCCCTTCCACCTGTTGGGGTGGCTAATTATAGCCCCATGGGACCGCCGCCAGCCCGCAGGTTGGACCATAAAAAGAGAAAAAAACCTCTGGTCCCATCCAACAGAGACAACAGAAAACTCAGAGCACCCCTAAAAAACCCTGGAGACAAATCCCCTGGCTATGTCGGGTGCTGATGAGGATGTTATCATCCCGCTGATGTTGTCCCTATCCCAGTTTCCCCGCTCCGGGGTTCCCCCCGCAGCCCAGACCAGCAGCAGTGCCTGGTGCTGGGACGGTGCCCGGCTGGCAGCCCCCGGGGCCGGGACTCCTTCCTGGCTGCCAAGGCAGCTCTGGGTGAAATTCAAGGTGCCGCTAACGACCCACAAAGCCTTAAATGGCCTAATGGGCCCCAACGCACATGGGGAGCAGGACAGGGGCGAGGAGGTTTGCAGGGCGCAGCCTTCTTTAGCACGGACCTGGCAAAGGAGGAGACAGCAACTGGTGCAAGGTCCCGGCTCAATCTCAGGAATGACATTAATTAATATTTTCCATGAACGAGCTTGGCAGGAGGCGGTGGAAGGCGGGAGAAAGGCGAAGCTGGGTTACTGGGCCAATCAACAACCGCCCACTGACCTTACGGGCTGGGGATGAGAGGTCTCATCCAGCCCGGCATTCCCGGCTCCGCTCCACCAGCAGTTTGCCCAGGTTGAACTTCTCAAATATCTCCAGACTTGTGACAACCCCTGCTCCATCACTCCTTTCCCAGCGCCGGGGGACAGCAGGTGACAAGGGATCAGCAGACGGACAAGAGATGGCAAAGGGCCGGAGCATCTTCCCATCTCCTTGGACCCTGTCCATCTTTCCATCCACCGCGACGGACAGGAGTTCAGCTCCTGCCTGGAAACTTGGAGCACTGAGGTGATAAAAGCACCAAACAGACCTTCTGGGGAAGGGAAGCATTAAAAGCACGAGTTAATCCCCAAAATCCAAGTGCCTCAACTCAAGTGCTTTTTATTTTTTAAAGCCCTCTGCACATCCATGCAGCTTCGCCAGAGCTATTACAGGTAGCCCCATCGCCGAGCAGCAGGATTAACCGGCTGGATTGATGTCTGGCTGTTTTAATGTCCCTCTTACCCACCACGTCTCAGCACTAAGTGGCTGTTGGGAAGCTATCGCTGGAGGTGGCGGAGCCGTTTTCTGACGCCGCTCCAAACTGACAGCCAGTAAATAGCTTTTTTTTTGATGGCTTGTTTATAATTGGGTGCAGATGGAAGCAGCCTTAAAAAAAAATAAAATTCCAGCTCCCTGTCATTAAAACCTGGAGGACAATACAACCAAACATCATCCAGGTTGTGGAATACCGATGGAGAAATTTAGCCGACACAATTATCCTAAGGAATTCGCTCCAAAATGGGTTTCTGCCCCCAAAACAGAGTTTAGTGCCTTAGTAAAATGCTTGCAGGGAAGCGATGACTTCTGATGGCCTTCTCCAAATGCTTTGGATTTGGGATCTACCAAATGCTCTCTAGGATCTACTGCAAAGCCGAGAACCCTCTGCCTCGGTATTTGCAGGCAATGAAACAGCATTTGAGCTAACACACCTCCGGAGCTGGAGCAAGAATTGGCCGGCGTTTCTAAAATCACCGGAAACATCATATTTAAGAGGCAGCAAAACAGCTGGGAGGGATTGAAGCGGGTAAGAAAAAGCCTTGTCCCTGCAGCATCCATTCCCCCAGCATGGTCCAGCCCAAATAGAGCAAATGTAGCAAAACCATGTCAGAGAGTATTGTACCTCTCCAGCTTAAACCTCCAGGTTTCAGCTCCAAGCAGGAGCAGAAGTACCATAATTGAGAATTTCCAATTTAGTTTTTTTTTTTTTCTTTAAATGTATCTTCTCATTTGCGAATTGCTTCCTGCCTGGTCTCACTCCTCACCCCCAGATCCCTGCAGACCAGTGAGAGCTCTGCTTGGAGTCGCAACAGCTGGATATTGGATTTTCCAGGCTTGGTTTTTGCCTGTGTCCCATCTCAGCCTGGAGGAGAGCCCCGCAGCTCTGACAACGCTTGTTGATAGTGTAACCCAAAATATAAATAGAAGAAACACAGCAAGCCAAGAGGATGGAGGAAGATCACCCAGCAACAGCGAGCAACTCAGCCCTACTCTAAACCCAAAGCACAAGGTGACACTTGAGCCACCATGAAAGCAAAGCCATAAACATAAGGAGGAATCATTAAATCATAGAATGGTTTGGGTTGAAGGGACCTTCAAAGATCATTTGTCCAAATCCCTGCCATGGGCAGAGACATCGTTCACTAGACTAGGTTGCTCCAAGCCCTGTCCAACCTGGCCTTGAGCACCTCCAGGGATGGGGCATCCACGGCTTCTTTGGGCAACCTGGGCCAGTGTCTCACCACCCTTCTCAGGAAGGAAATTCTTCCTTATGTCCAACCTAAACCTACCCTCTTTCAGTTTAAAAAAGTTGCCTCTTGTTCTGGTAAAAAGTCTCTCTCCATCTTTCTTAGAAGCCCTCTTTCTATATTGAAAGGCCACACGAAGGTCTCCCCAGGCTGAACCCCCCACAACTCTCTCAGCCTGTCCTCCCAGCAGAGGGGCTCCAGCCCTCCCGGCATCTCCGGGGCCTCCGCTGGCCCTGCTCCAACAGCTCTGTGTCCTTCTGATGTTGGTGGCCCCAGCACTGGAGGCAGCACTGCAGGGGGGTCTCCCCCGAGCAGAGCAGAGGGACAGAATCCCCCCACACACACCCTGCTGGCCACGCTGCTGGGGATGCAGCCCAGGATGCGGGGGGCTTTCTGGGCTGTGAGCACACACTGCCAGCTCAGGGCCAGCGCGTCACCCCGCAAGTCCTTCTAGGCAGGGCTGTTCTCCATCCCTCCATCTATAGCCTGTGCTGAGACCGGGGGTTGCCCCCACCCATGTACAGGACCCTGCACTTGGCCTTGTTGAGCTTCATGAGGTTCACATGGGCCCACTCTTTCAGCCTGTCAAGATCCCTCTGGATGCCATCCCTTCCCTCAAGAGAATCAATGGCACCACTCCTCTTGGTGTCATCTGCAAACTCACTGAGGGTGCAATCAATCCCATGTCACTGATGAAAATATTAAACAGCAATGGTCCTAGTACAGACCATTATTGGACACCACTTGGTACTCGTTTCCACTTGGACATTGAGCAATGCATTGGTACACTTTGGATGCAGACATCCAGAAGGTGATCTGGATCCCAAACTGATGAGCAAAGAACCAGCATTCACCCCTGCACGGGAATGTCTATGGCATTCAGTCATTCCCTGCCCTGCTTTGTTGAGGAACTCCGTTTCCATCAGAAACCCTCACAAGCTCATCACACCCCAAAGCCGTGATGGAGCCACTTTCACACCAGGAACCCACTGACGGTGAGTATCAACCCCAAATCATCACCGTTGAGGATGGAGCAAGACAGACACGCACTGGACAACCCCTACAGTGTCATCTGCATCAGGGGCTCCACCACAGGTGTGATTCCAGGAGGTTCAGGGAAGGTGTCACCCTCTGCTTGCGGGACGCAGACATCATCTGATAACAGAGAGCAGATGGGAACAAAGAGAGATTCCAACACGGGAAGCAAAGATGAAATCTGCTCTTCTTTGCGTTCATCTGTACAGAAGTTCAGGTTGAAATCAAGAACTCTCTGCCTCATCAATATATTCCCACTTTATAACCGTGATTCAGCGACTGCTTTTCCCCTGAACTCCCTAATTTTCATGTTTTGCGATGCACCTCCTTCTACAAAGACAATGAAGTGCAAGAGAGAAAATCACAGATCTGGATTTATCTAGTCACTATTATCAACTAGCCCGGGCTATTAAGCAGTTCAAGTATGCCCTGATAAGCAACATCTTTAAAGTAAGCATGTGAATGCTGTTGCAGATACTACAGTTAAATTAAAGTAGCAATAAGAACCCTCATTATGCCATTACAGAGTACAGTAAATAAGATGCAACTGGAAACCCACAAAGATTTCCGCAGCAATACACGAGTAGGATTGGGCATGGAAGAAACTTGATTAGTTTTAAATCTCCTCTGCGGGCTACGAAGCGTTTTCAACGAAAAGCTCCCACCGCCACTACCAAGATTTATCACTTAGGATCAGTAGCACAGCCATCGGCGCCCAGAGGAGATGCACAAGGACTCAATGTCCCCAGCAAGCCAACGGGATCCATCCTGGCAGATCTCAACCTGCTCAAATCCAGCCTAGACACCATTTGTGATCTTACGAGCGGGCTCATTACCAAGCCTATCCATTTTTTTTTTTTTTTTTTTTTTTAAGGAAGATTTTCCGTACTAATCAGTTTGTTGACTGAAGATTTCTGCTAAGCATTATAGGAAAAAAAAAAAAATCAAATCAAGCAGGCAACTCTAACACCCTGAAAACATCTGTCAGCCAGGGCCAAAATTAAAGATAAATGAAACGAAGTTCCTTTTGTAGTTGATTTTCATACTGCTGCAGTGGACTATAAAAGAGCTATCAAAGGCAGAGCTCTCCATCAGCTCCATTTCTGAATGACGGAAGAAGGTAAGCCATAAATCCCCTATCCCAGAGAAGGGGCTGCCCCACTGTCCAGGAGTTATTTCCAGTGCCACCCAGACATGCCTGCAAGCACCGAAAATCAATGGAAAGTTGAGGTTCACTCAGGACACCACGAACCTGTAGCTGGAACCGGTGGATAGAATCATAGAATTGCTGAGGTTGGAAGGGACCTTTAAGATCATCAAGTCCAACCATTAACCTACCCTGACAAAAGCCACTTCTAAACCATGTCCCT
>VXBH01003159.1:0-22364 GCA_013400035.1 Rynchops niger | reverse complement strand
GCACTTGGCCTTGTTGAACCTCATACCATTGGTCTCAGACCATTGGTCCAGCCTGTCCAGATCCCTCTGCAGAGCCAACCTACCCTCAAGCAGATCAACACGCCTGCCTAGTTTAGTGTCATCTGCGTGGCTATCACCTACAGATATGCCTAAAATATCGTTAAAACCCCCTGGCAAACACAATTTGGTTCACAGTGAAGGTGAGGGAGCCATGCCCAGGTAGTTTTTCCATACTATACCTGCTCTGGCACCAGGAAGAAGGCTACTGATGCCTCCACCTGGCAAACTCCTCTCCTTCCCCACACGCATGGTGATATCCTACCCGAGAAAGCCCAGAGAAGGCTTGTAACCTCTAAAACCAGCATCACGCAAAGCTTCACGCATGCAACCCCCATTTCCATAGTTAAGACCAGGCGTTTCTACCACCTGTCCTCCATCTGAGCCCGAAACAGCTGCGTGCAAGATGGAGATAAATTTAAATTTTAAATGGCTCTTTCCCTTGCACGAGCGAGAGAAGGGGGAGGAGAAGCTGCCAAGATGCTTTAATGCAACACCTCCTCATCGCAAGTGTATAAAACGGATCATCTCTTACGAAGAAGCAATTTGCTGATGTCCAGACCCTAACGTCCAACCTTCATGGTTAAATCTGTTTGAGGTTTGATTCTTCTAATAGGAGCAGGAGCAAGTTTTATCCCCGGCGCAGGATGTATTTGGTGACAAGGAGGTACAGAGCAGGGTGTTGGGGCTCAGCAAGCCCAACCCCATGTGGGTCATCTTTAAAAATTTCACCGAGATGGAAGAGAAAAGCGACACGTCTCTAAGCAGCAAAATCATGCAAGTCTTACTCCTCTACCTCTTCTCCACACTTTGACCAGCTCACTCGTTTCACTGATTTATAGCTTTAATGAACATCCCCCCCCGCAGTGGCTTCCTGGGCAGCCCGTCCTCATGTTGAGAGGTCCATTGATGGCATCACCATTTCCCCACGGTCCCTCTGCTCAGGTCTGGCCAGATTCTGCACAGATACAAGATCCTGTCCTTCCCTATCCAATGCTGCAAGCATGTCCCGCTGCCACCAGCTCTCTCTGAATCAAAGGGGAGAGGAAATTGGAAGCAGTTGTGATAGGATCATAAAAGAAATAAGATGGAGGTACGGCCAAGATACGGAAAATTTGGGACGGCTCAAGGCTTAGCATTCCCTGTATCCCTCCCCGTGCTAATACCGAAAAGAGAGGTTTTATATTAAGACTTCTTGCACTTCAAACAGCCCCCTGGTAGCTGGGCATGGAGGAGCTTCTCAGCTTGATGGGGTCTAATTCAGCATAACAACGTCATGGAGTTTGGAGATGAATGCTTTGAGACAGGAAATCTGTTCCTGCGGCGTCTGGTTCTCTCCAGGCATCAGCCCTGGGGCGATTTGAAAGAAAAATCATCTTCATTTGAAACCTCTTAGTCCCAAACTAAAAGCATGGGCCAAACGATCTGCACGTGAAAGAGCTGCGTAAGGTCTCACACAGTATCTGAAGGGCCTCCAGGAGAAGAGCAAACCTTCGCTGACCCACTGATGTGATGCTGAAGACCCACAGGTATGGGCTGCCACCCAGAAAACTGATCTGGACAAAACTCAGCCCCAAAACACGGCCTCTCTTGACGCTAGCACATCTGGAGGGAAAGGAGGAGGCTGTTTGGAAATTTGGGTAAAGGGAAAGTCCCTTCACAACACGCAACCCATCCAAAACCTCTCCCAGATACTCTCTGGCTACGGCCAGCACCAGTTTTGGAGGGACAAGATCAAGGGGCAGCCTGGGCCTTCAGGATTTCCACAGCCAGAAGATGTTTAACAACCCTCGATGGACTTTTCATCCAGAGATTTGTCGCCGTGCTTCTCCTCTAAGAGAGCTCTTGGAGCTTTGAAATGGCAGCAGTGAGCACAGAGTAGCTCCTGTCCCACCACTAGTTCAACCACAACAGCAGGGACACTGGGGAGAAGGAGCACAACTGACCAGGACAACAGGATGGAGAAGCACAAAATCATTCTTAAAGGATTTACACGCAGCTTAATAATTCACTGACATTCTTATACTTGCTAGACTCAAGAAGCTTCCACCATTAAGCACCTCCATGTTTTTTGCTGTCCTGAAGTCTCAGTGCTGCAGAAAGAGGACAGCCAGTGTCCTTTACTCCACAACATATGTGATGGGTGCTGTGGTGGCCACTGTGACCACCTGCGACAGAAGCCCAGTAAGATCAGCAGTCTGGAACACCTCTCCTATAAAGAAGGGCTGAAAAAGCTGAGGTTGAAGAAGCCTGGAGAGGCTCCAGGAAGACCTTAATGTGGACTTTCAATATTTAAAGGGAGATTCTAAGAAAGATGGAGACTCTTTACCAGGGCCTTTAGTGACGGGACAAGGGGCAACAGTTTTAGATTGAAAGAAAGTAGGTTTAAATTGGACATTAAGGAAGAAACTTTTTATTCTGAGTGTGGTGAGACACTGGCTCAGGTTTCCCAGAGAAGTTGTGGATGCCCCATTCTTTGAAGCATTCAAGGCCAGGTTGGACAGGGCTTTGAGCAACCTGGTCTAGTGGAAGATGTCCCTGCCCATGGCAGGGGGGTTGGAACTTGATGGCCTTTAAAGGTCCCTTCCAACTCAAACCATTCTATGATTCTATGGAGGTGAAGTGTAATTACAGAGCTGGAATCAGCCAGCAGCCACCTGGATGAATATGCACAGGTTCTTCAATGATTGCATGTACTCAAGGGAAAGGCAGGTTGGCTGGGGGTCAACATGTGACCAAAGGAGGGGGAAAAAAGACCCAGAAAGACCAAAAACTGATGGCTGTGAGAAAAGAAAAATGCTGGTTTAGCCAGCAGGCAACAAAAAACATTTGAGAACACGCAATATGAACACCGTTGATCTTCACCTTTCTGTGAAAACACATTAAGAGGAACAAGGACCCCAGGCTGCCACTCTCCATCTCTGGATAATTAAGAGAAAACCCCAGAGACATTTAACTGTTAGCTGCTGCTAACACAGCTCGTGTGGCTTTTCCTAAAGAAATGTGTTAAATTGAATGTATCAGACACATGAAATAAATTTACAGTGGGAACCTGTTAAACTTCCACCAGAGAAGGAGAAAAAACCCAACCTAACGTGTCATGAGACTAGAGAAACGCAAACGAGAAGAAGGTGTCAGCTAAGAAAAAGTCCCCGCATTTGAATTTTCTACAGAAAAAATCAAGCAGCTGCCACTGGGAAAAACACCAGACTCCACCTGAGGGAGGAAAATGATTTTTCCCAAGGAAGTGGCACTTCCTCGAGCAAAGTGTCCTAACCAGACCTGCCCCTGCTAGCATGAGCGTTGCCGATATTTTGTGTGGACAGGGCAAGGGGTAATGACTTTAAACCAAAAGAGGGGAGATTCAGACTAGATCTAAAGAAGAAATGTTTTATGCTGAGGGTGGTGAGGCAACAGCCCAGGTTGCCCAGAGAGGTGGGAGATGCCCCATCCCTGGAGATGTTCAAGGCCAGGTTGGACAGGGCTTTGAGCAATGTGGTCTAGTGGGAGGTGTCCCTGCCCATGGCAGGGAGTTGGAACTGGATGATATTTAAGGTCCCTTCCAACCCAAACCATTCTGTGATTCTATGAAATCAGAGCTCTGGTGAAAGGCTGTTGGATGAGCAACTCAGCAGGACCGAAAAGATGGATTTTAGGAGACCTCTGGGCTGTCCCGGTGTATGTCATAGCATCATAGAATCTGTTGGGTTGGAAGGGACCTTTAAAGGTCGTCTAATCCAATGCCCCTGCAGTAAGCAGGGACATCTTCAATTAGGTTGTTCAGACCCTCATCAAGCCTGGCCTTGAATGTCTCCAAGGATGGGGCCTCCACCACCAATCCAAGCAACTTGGGCCAGTGTCTCACCACACTCACTGTAAAGAACTTCATCCTAATGTCTAATCTAAACCTACCCTGCTCTAGGTTAAAACCATTGCCCCTTGTCCTATCGCTACATGCCCTTGCAAAGAGCCCCTCCCCAGCTTTCTTGTAGGTCCCCTTCAGGTACTGGAGCTCTGCTCTGACGGCAGGTCCCCTGGTCAAGCTTCATTGGGAGGGATGGGGCTTGTTGCCCTCCCCAGGAGCGATAGGTTGCCAGCAAACACCAGAGCACAGAGCTCCCGCTTCCCCATGATTTATTCCAGTACATCTCCCCGTGCGTTTTCGTGATAGCGTCGTTGTTTAATCTCACTGTGTCTTACTGTTTAACAGTCCCCACGGGGGAACAATTTACCCACAGGCTTCGAGGCAGCTGATGGAAACAATATGAAGATAGGTATTTAATGCAGCACGCTCGCTAATGCACACCATGGGGGAAAAGCTTATTTAATACAAAACAATTTTACAGATGCAGCAGTTAGAGGGGACCGGGCTGACTTGCTTGTCTTTGCTCTGACACACTGCCAGGGCTGGAGGATGCCAGAACCAAAACCCGCCCTAGCCATAATTCATAGAATCATAGAAGGGTTTGGGTGGGAAGGGACCTGTAAAGCCCATCTAGTTCCAATCCCCTGCTCTGGGCAGGGACACTCCCTACTGGACCAGGTTGCTCCAAGCCCCGTCCAACCTGACCTTGAACACCTCCAGGGATGGGGCAGCCACAGCTTCTCTGGGCAACCTGGCCCAGGGGCTCACCAACCTCACACCAAAGAATTTCTTCCTAATATCTCATCTCAATCTCCCCTCTTTCAGGTTAAAATCATTCCCCCTCAACCCATGGCTCCCCTCCCTGCTCCAGAGTCCCTCCCCAGCTTTCCCGGAGCCCCTTGAGGGACTGGAAGGGGCTGGAAGGTCTCCCCGGAGCCTTCTCTTCTCCAGGCTGAACCCCCCCAGCTCTCTCAGCCTGGCCTCCCAGCAGAGGGGCTCCAGCCCTCCCAGCATCTCTGGGGCCTCCGCTGGCCCCGCTCCAACAGCTCCGTGTCCTTCTGCTCTTGGTGGCCCCAGAGCTGGAGGCAGCACTGCAGGGGGGTCTCCCCCAAGCGGAGCAGAGGGGCAGAATCCCCCCCCACACGCCCTGCTGCCCACGCTGCTGGGGATGCAGCCCAGGGTGCTGTTGGCTTTCTGGGCTGTGAGAGCACACTGCCGGCTCATGTTGAGCTTCTCATCAGCCAACACTCCTAAGTCCTTCTCCTCAGGGCTGCTCTCAATTCCATTCTCCACCCAGCCTGGATTTGTGCTTGCGATTGCCCAAATACAGTTTATTCCCCAATAAGTCTTGTGCCTGGAAGGAAATCTCAAGCACCTGCTTTTTGGGGTGTTTATGGAGGTAATCCAAGCGCTTGCGATAATTCTCAGCTCCAAGTTCTCAGCCACTCAGAGATCTCAGCCCCCAGTTAGCCAGGAAATATTACAACAGCAGCCCGATGTGCAACACAAGTTTATCACCCTACGAGCTCCTTTAGGATGGACATTATTTCATATTATTATGTATTATTTCAGATTATTTATGTATTATTTCAGGAGCCAAGCGTGGGTGCAGCAATGAGAGAGGCCTGGCAGAGAAATCGCCTCTCAGACAAGCCGAGCATCTCTCCTCCATGCTTGCTGGCCACGCAGCCAGTCATGACTGCATCTCCTCCTGCTTGTTGCTAGCCCCAGGGGACATGCCACCACGGCGTCACTTAATAGGGCTACATCATCCCTTGCACCTACCAGCCTCACCTCATCCTCTCCCAGTGAACCCAAGCCCCAAACTGAGGTGCAAGCATGAGGACCTGTATGGGAGGAGGGATGGGGAACCAAAGACGAGTTTTTACCACAGAGCAACTCGTCAAAACATCTTTGGAAAACCCTGGGGGGCACCTGCAAGAGGCCCCATTTCTCCCTCTCTTCCCACTTCCCCCTTCAGGCTTCCTCCAGTGCAGGTGACCAGCCCAGAGGGACCAGCCTCACCCAACGTGACCATTTCATCATGCCAGAGAAGGTCGGGGAGCTCCAGGCAAGGTGGCAGAGAGATTTCTGTGGTGGGCATCACTTCATGGCTTTAGCTAAGATACGTATGACGTTGTGTTTAGAGATGATTTGAGTCGCAGACCTATTTGGAGCCATATTTCACCGACAGCTTCACCAAGCAAAACTCGCAGGTCCCTCCATTCCCTTTAGGAAGCTGTAGGTCCATGTGAGTGCACACAGGGTGGAGAAACTTCCCAATCCATGACCAAGGAATTGGTGAGAGTGCTGGAAATCACAGTTCTGGTTCTGCTACCAGCTCCCTTCCGGAAATAATTTATATTGGGCGTAACATTCCCTTAAGAAAAGACACGGTCATGGTCTCATACAGGAGCTGTATCCTCTCCCCAAGGGTGGAGGGACTGTCGAGTCTACCTTCCCGAAAAAGGGACTTGGGAATGCAAAATTCACTCTTTCTCACTTATTCAAAGTTTCTAATGAAGCCAGAGCAGGCTGATCCCGGCATCGTTTGTACAAAGAGCTCGCGCAGTTGGAGTTACAGCCCATGGGATGGGTCAAAGGCCGATCAACTTGGCCTGAGCATCCTGCAAGACACCTAGAAAGTACTTAAGAGGCGACACTGACAACGACACGTCATAAATTATGGATCCTAATGGACATTTTTTATGAAGGTCTGATAAAAATCAGAAACTGTGCTTCTTCAGGGGAAGCACAGAGAGGAAAACACAACGGGGAGAAGAGCCCAGTGTGCCAAGCCCCAGCACAGAAGGATCTAAATTCCTAATTACCGGCCATCCTCGTTTGAGTTTATCCTCTGAGGATGCTACGCCGGTGTCGCACACCTTTGCCGTCCGCACCCTTTGCGGTTCAGACTGCAGGCAGACAGCTCTCGCCATTCCTCGGACGGGAAAAGGCAGAACGAGAGAAGATTTACTCCCATCCTAAATTATTCAAAAGAAAAGGGACTGCGCATCTTTAACAAGCCATCGTTTTATGAAGCAAGGTTAACATTTTTACTTGATTCAGTAGAATATTATAAACTCTCCGGGGTCCATTTGAGGACTTTCTACTTTGAGCAAAGGAACGGACTCAGCACTTTTTATATTATTTAGAGAATAAAATTAACCCTTAATGGCCCAAGCTGGTATTTCTCCTCCCCAGTTAAATATGGCCCGCTCAGCAATTTCTCCCCATATATAATTACAGGCTGCTATCCATCATCTGTAGGAGAATGCTTTTCTGACACTCTAAAAGTGACACGGTAAGCACTTTTACTAATAGAATAAATATTCTAAATATCTCTTTTATATTTTCATTTGAATTGGAGTATTTTAAAAATAATTGTAGGGACCCTGCCTGCGTGGCCAACACTGCGCTGGAGGGAGGCGGCAGGATGCCCGTGTTTTCCTTCGGAGGAAATGTTTATCCTGCACGCGGTCCCCTCCACGCGCTGCCACAAAAAGTAATTAGGCACAGACTAATTTATTAGCATTTCCCTTCACTCCTGCTGATGTCCCGCTCTCCTTAAAGCTCTCACTTTTGGCTTTTTTTCCTCCTTCTTTTTGCCTGGTTTTTGCTCTGTAGCGGTTTCTCCTTGGGAAAGGAAGGATTTGCTTGTAGAAGGCACCGTCCAATGTTGTGTTTGGGTTCTGGGACAGGCTGGTGGCTTTGTATGATGACGCCACGGTGATGGGCGTTGAGCACCTCCAGCTTCACTTGCTGGGTTGTACCTCTGCCAACGAGAGCTACAGGGATAGAGAACAGCAGGAGAAGAGCCCTTTGGAGCTCCAGCCCAGAGCAGCACGTGGATCCAAGCATCCGACTGCTCATCCCAGCAACTTTCCCAGGTGAAAAGCAGCCAAAATCATGAGGGAGTTAGAAATCTCCAGGAGCAGTGAGACTAAGCAAAACCACGCTTAGGCAGACACTTATTTTCACGTTACCTATTAAATGCAATAAAATAATATTGTTCCATAGGCCTACTGGGATGGTGCCCTGCGATCTGGCACACTTGAGGCACTCAAAATGATGGTTTCATTAGCGGCTCGTTTTTTCAGCGGAAGAGCCGATTTAAAGCAGTGCTTGCAAAGTTCCTCTCGTGTTTTCAACGTGGTACCTGAAGTCTCCAGCTCGAGGAGGAGGCTTTCACTGTCTCCTGTTTGTTTGCTGTCGGCTTTTGGAAGTGGATGAAGCAAGCCAAGACACTGATGTGATTTTTTTCTTCCATATCAAACAAACCCTTAGAGGCAACTAGCAAAGAAGCAGACCGAGAGATGGTTCCCATTCTCCAGGGGGGTTCACAGAGATGGGCCAATGTAGCAGAGCAAATAACAGAATCATCGAATGGTTTGGGTGGGAAGGGACCTTTAAAGTTCATCTAGTCCAACCCCCCTGCCATGGGCAGGGACATCCTCAACTAGACCAGGTTTTTCAGAGCACCGACCAACCTGGCCTGGAATGTTTCCAGGGATGGGGCATCTACTACCTCTCTGGGCAACCTGGGCCAGGGGCTCACCACCCTCAATGTAGAACATTTCTTCCTTATATCTAGTCTGGATCTCCCGTCTTTGAGTTTAAAACCATTACCCCTTGTCCTATGACTCCAGGGCCTACTAAAATGTCTGTCCCCATCTTTCCTATAAGCTTCCTTGAAGTATTGAAAGGTGACAAGAATGTCTTCCTGGAGCCTGCCTTCTCTTCTCCAGGCTGAACACCCCCAACTCTCTCAGCCTGGCCTCCCAGCAGAGGGGCTCCAGCCCTCCCAGCATCTCCAGGGCCTCCTCTGGCCCTGCTATCACAGGTCCATGCCTTTCCTGTGCTGAGGATCCCAAAGCTGGACACGGTGCTCCAGGTGGGGTCCCACCAGAGCTGAGCAGAGGGGGAGAATTACTTCCCTTGACCTGCTGGCCACAATGGTCAAAGGATCAGCCTGGTCAAAGGACAAGCAGAAATTCTACCGCATAACCCACTCAGAAGAGCAAAGCCTGGCAGCTCTTCAGCTACAGCAGAAAAGCATCATCTCCATAAATCTCAGAGTCCACCTTTGCTTTATTCAAACCTCATGGCAAATTGACTGGCTGCCCCTTCTGGACCATGACTTTTTGGGGACTCTGCATTGCTGCTCTTACAAGTTTGAGATGGTAGCTGCAGAAACCAAGAGAAGGTGTCCCATATCGTGTTCATGGGACCGAAAAAAACCCCATGTGGTCTACTAATAGAAGAGTGGTTCACACCAACGGGCAGAAAACAGGAAAGAGCAGCCAGATAGGACGGTCACTTCAATTCCCAGGGAAACACCAGGACAGACAACTCTTTCCCTTAGCCACTACGCAAGGAACGGTCACATCCTGTGGTGTCTCCTGTCACTAACAAAGAAAGGGGGAGCCACAAGATGTTGGATAAACCCCAAAATTTCATTTTTTCACATGTAACAGCTCTAAAAGTCCTTTGGAAACCTGCAAGTGGCAGCTGGCTCCAGGCCCCACTCCAGGAAAGCTGCTCTCTCTCAAGCTCTGCATGTTACGTAGGGTGCCGTAAGCTCGCAGATGAGATTACAAGTCTACCCAGGGTGCACATAAAGTCCATGTAGGACTTCAATGCATTGATCTAAATCAGAAGGCCCCCAGGACCTGGAGGTGGGCTCCATGAAGCCCCCAGCTACGTATCTGGGTGCAGCTTGAGGTTAGGTGAGGAAGGGTGGTCTTGCTGCTACGCCACAAGATGTAAGGCTCAAGTTTTAACCCGTCTCGGAGTCAGCGTGCAAAATAAGCACTAACGTCTATGGGTTTTCTATGTACAATAGGGACTCAAAAGCCTTTTCCTTCACTTCTTGTCTATTTACCTGAGCAATTTTCAGGGCAGGCGGTATCAGCTCAGGCACTGGACTCAAGCAACATGGACAGAGCCTTCACGGAATCACGGAATCTTTAGAGTTGGAAGGGACCTCTAGAGATCATCCAGTCCCACTCCCCTGCTAAAGCAGGATTGCCCAGAGCACATCACTCAGGACTGCATCCAGGCGGGTCTTGAAAATCTCCAGAGAAGGGGACTCCACCACTTCCCTGGGCAGCCTGTTCCAGGGCTCTGTCACCCTCACCGTAAAGAAGTTCTTCCGTGTATTTGAACGGAACTTCCTGTGTTCTAACTTGTGCCCATTGCCCCTCGTCCTGTCCCTGGGAACCATTGAAAAGAGCCTGGCTCCATCCTCCTTCAGCCCACCCTTTACATACTTGTAAACGTTAATCAGGTCTCCCCACAACCTTCTCTTCTCCAGGTGGAAGAGTCCCAGCTCCTTCAGCCTTTCCTCATCAGGGAGATGCTCCAATCCCTTAATCATCTTAGTTGCCCTTCGCTGGACTCGCTCCAGCAGTTCCCTGTCCCTCTTGAACTGGGGAGCCCAAAACTGGACACAGTATTCCAGTTGTGGCCTCACCAGTGCAGAGTAAAGGGGGACAATGACCTCCTTCGACCTACTGGCCACACTCTTCCCTGGGCAGCCCAGGATTCCATTGGCCTTTTTGGCAACAAGGGCACATTTCTTGCTCATGGATAATTTACTGTCTACTAGGACCCCCAGATCCTTCTCCTCAGAACTACTTCCCAGCAGGTCCACCCCTAACCTAGGAGACTCTTCCTGGGGAAACACCAGCACAAAATTTGCGAGCTGCAGCCTTTAATTTGTTTTCTCTTTTTTTTCCTGCCTGTAAGACAGCCAAACCACTTTGCCCATCACCCTCTGGAAAAGCACAGGACTGCTGTTCATCACCTCCAGGTGTTTGGCCACTTACAGCCCTACAGCTCACTTCGGTGCCGTAGCTCGGGTGAAAAACAGCTCGTGGCTTCAGCAAAGGCGAAATCCATCCCAGGACCCCGAGAGCTGGTCCCCTCTTTACCTTTTCTCCCATAGGACAATAGCCTTTGAGGAAATCCTGGCATACTTCTGCCTTCCTGGACACGTAGACGTGGCTGTAGGGGCAGTTGCTGTTGTTGCAGATCCCCTTCAAGAAGTAGGAGCACACCGGCATCTGCAAGGGCAGAGGATGAGAAACCCGTTAGTGCTCCCCCCGATTCGTGACTAGGAACTGTTCCAACACCCAGAACCGAAATAAAACCGTGACATGCGTAAAATAAATATATGCCTTTTGCCAGACACTGATCCCAGAGGTATTTTTAGTTCTTCTGTTGGTCTCCTGCAACGCAGCTCCATGACATTATGCAGTCTTGGTGTATATATGCAGGGGGGCGAATATGCTGCCATAGCATCCTTCAGGATGCTGGCGAGAGGGTGGAAAGCATGAAACTGCCTCTGTACGGCACGGGGAAGGGATGGGGGACTTGTAATAAACTCTGCTATCATGGGGGCTTCGCCGGCACGATGCATGTGGCAGGTTCATCTTCTGCCGACGCTTCCAACTAACCTTGAAGAGGAGAGAAGGGGCAGATGTTCGCTGGGCTCCTCGCTCGCAAAAGGCACTAAGTTGAACACACTGTTGCATGGCCGAGGACGGGGAATACCCTTCCCAATGGGAGATGCAGCTGCTGTGATGGGAAGAGGGGTGCAGGGCTCGTACCCAGACCAGCAGCACTCTCCCATGGGGGGTTCTGGCCATCACAAAGGCCAAAAGAGCATCCTGGGGGTGCCCCCCCTATTTGGCTCTTCCCTGGGTATGGAGCTGGCTGGAGGGTGCAGAGCACGTGGATAGACAAAGGCTCCAAAAGGTGGGTCCGAGCAAGGGGGAAAGCAAGCGCTTGCACCTCCACAAGCATTTTTTTTCGAGGGGTGCGTCATGTGAAGGCATCAGCCTGGCATCCCCCAAGGGTTGTGAGCGATGTGCTGATGCTTGTCCCTGTGCACTGCAGGAGGGATGCTCCAGGAGGGAGGGAAAGGAGGAGTAGAGCCCAGGCTTAGGGGATGCTCCAGGAGGGATGCCCCAGGCGGGAGGGAAAAGAGGAGGAGAGCCCGGGCTCAAGGGATGCTCCAGGAGGGAGGGAAAGGAGAAGAAGGGCCTGGGTTCGAGGGATGCTCCAAGACGGTGGGAAAGGAGGAGGAAAGCCTGAGCTCAAGGGATGCTCCAAGAGGGATGCCCCAGGAGGGATGGAAAGGAGGAGGAGAGCCCAGGCTTCAGGGATACTCCAGGAGGGAGGGAAAGGAGAAGAAGAGCCCAGGATCCTGCCACAAGCAGTCCAGGATGAGAGTGGTCGGATCCACAGAGCAGAGTCCCGCTCCCACATTCACTGCTCCTGAGCTTTAGCAGCACGACAGCCGACGGGGAAAAGTGAACGAGCAAGGATCCTCATCGTCCTCAAACCACAAACTTCACCTTCTGCCAGCTGTTATAATTAAAAACGAATTACCAGCCTGCTGCGATATTTCAGCATCCTTAACTCACCGGCTACCGCGGGCAACTTCCCGACCTGACTAAGCAGCTGCCGACGGGAACGTGCGCTTCCCGAAGCCGCCGCAACGATCTGGCTCCTCCTGCTCAATCCCTCGCTGTTTGCCTACGCGCCAAATTTCCTTACTGCTCGGCGCAGTATCGATCCCTCCGTTCACTGGTAGCACCTCAGTCCCGCCGGTTCGAGCATCCCCAAACTAATATTTACAATTCTGTAATAACCGCAGCCGAGGCTATCGGGAAAAAATCCCTTTCCCTGAAGGGCACATTAGGGTTTTAACTAAATTGGCTCACTTGAGGCAAAGAGAGAAATAAGAGAGAAGGAGGGGGAAGCACAGGGGAAAGAAAACAAAGGGTGCTTTAAAGGAGAAGAGTTTATTTTTAATTGTCTTTTAACTGCAGACATTAACATAAAGGACAGGGCTCTGGGGCTATCTTTTTTGGTGGTGGTGGTGTGACCGTAAATGATTCCCTTAATGTAGTTTTTGATATAGAGCCCAAATTAGCTCTAATAAAAAGGGATAATAAAGGCAGCTCTTCTACAAAAATAAACTCCTCCTAGCTGTCAAGCCTGAGCCATTATCAAGAGGAAGCAGCACTCTCATTTCAATTAACCTTGTTTGCACCCCACTACGTCCACACAAATAACAATAACATTAATTCAAGGCACTGGTGCGGTGCGTCCGTATTAGACAGCTTTGACTATGTACACGCTTTGGAGCCAGCAGCTAATGAACCCGAAACTCGACGTGAATTTCCAAATTGCTCACAACAGAGTTTTGAAGCTCTATTAGGGAGAAAAATGCTGATTCTTTTCGAGTTCCTCAAGGGGAAAAGCTGTTGTAGCAGCAGCGGGCGGTTGCCCGAGTCTTAGCCTCTCGCTAACCTTCACTCACAAACCTATTCATTCAGATTTACTGGTTTCTCTCAATCACTGGGACGCGCCGGTGGCTCTGCCCTGTCACAGAGAAATTCCCTGTACAGCGCTTCAACGGATGCTCCTCTGCTGAGGGCTCTGCCCTTCATCCCCTGCAGAGCAAAATCCCCCAGCTACAAGTTTTCCTGCTCCTCCAGGCTCCTTTTTCCATTGTCAGAAGGGTAATTTGGTTTTTGAAAGCGTCTGCAAAGCATCGTCCCCATCTGGAGCAGCCCTGGCCCCAGAGAGCATCCTCGGCTTGGAGCAAGGTTTTTGCTGCTTAGGATGGAGAAAAGCTCACCGTTGCTTTTCCCAGAGAAAATAGAAGGATTGTCCCCATTTTTCCATGGTGAAACTGAGGCACGGGATAGCTCCAAGGTTGAGCAAGAGTTTTGTCCTCAAACCAACAGCTTTTGTCCTCAAACCAAACTCCCCAAGTATTCAGTCCTTCCCTTCCTGGACCAGGCATGTAGCTCCATCCTTGGTGACTTCCCACCAAGGTGGGACACACGATGACAACAACCTGAGGCTCTTCCAAGGAGGAATTTGTGGGGCTCCCCCCCACCATAACCACAAAGTGTAATCGAGACTCAACTAACGGGGCACCAGCAAAACCAGCAGCCCCCAAACCACCGCATCGTTATAAACCACATGAAGAAAAATCATGCATTGCATCAAACCCCCAACTCAAATAGCCAAAACCAAGCTGCCCCCCAATCCCTCAATCGAGGAGCAGGGAGGAAAACTGCTCCAAAAAACCCACGAGCAGGGGGAAAACTGCTGCCTTCCTTTGCCGAGCTGCTTCACCTGCCTTTCTCCGCCGCTGATAAACGAGGCGAACGCCACCTTTGCTAGTAATCACCCCGGTTAACAGGGAGCTACGGGCGTTGAAACGCAAAGTCGCCTCTCGCTTTGGGTAGCAGCATCCCCGCAGCTATAAATCACCCTGAAACGGGCTTGAACTCCACTGAGGAGGTTGTTTCTCTTCCAGCCTGCGCTGACGACAAGGTGGCGAGTAGAGACCTCTGAACCACCCCCGGGGCGCCTAATCCGGTGAAAAATAATCCTCCTTCCCCACGCAGCGCAATGTGCACGGCCAGAAACGCAGCATTTGTTTCTAAGGCACGTAAAAGAGCTGGCACCTGCCTGCTTCGTTTGTAGGCTTGTTAATTTAACGACTCAGCTTGGATTTAGACGATGCTTTGGTAGCGGCAAACTGCTAAGGAAGAAGGTGAGATGGGCAGAGGCCATCTGCGCCCCGTGGGATCCCTTCCCAGGGACCCCGTCCCCAAAATGAGGATGGCAAATCAGCTCTTGTGCAGGAGACTTCAGCATGATCACCCCTTTTAATTCGTTTTATGACGATATTACCATTATCCTTCCCCAGTTTCTAACTGGCAAGGCACTGCTATGGGGGAAAGGTTGGGCTTGCCACACCACGCTGCAGCCAGCGGTCTCCATCCATCTCCCCAAAATGGAGCCCAGGAACCAAAAGCTTGAGGTTCTGCTTGAGGCACCAAGACACATGGGTGTTTCTGGAGGGGAAACTGAGGCCACATCTCCATCAGCATATTAAATATGCTGAGGAATATTCCCAGATACCGAAACCAGCTGGCACAAACTCATCCGCATCCAGCTGTTGCATCCTTCGGTGGACACCGAACCGCCGACCACAACAGCTCCTTGGCCATCTCCAACTCCCAAGTCTCACCCAGGTTTTTGCCCCGGGACCGAAACCGAGCTGAAATATCATTTAACTCGCCAGTACAGATGTAAACCAACAGTCTGGTGTGGTCTAGATAAGCATCAATCCTTCGGCTCAGAGGCGCGGGCAGTGGGTTCCGTGCTGCCGTCGGCACTCGCAAATCACTTACGTGGGTGAAAATAAGCCTCTGGCCTCATGTCCATTCCAAATCTGCATTAATGACAACAATTCTGGATACAACACCAGCCAGCGCCTTTGCAAAGCTTTCTTCTTTCTTGGCTTCTTTATTTGTGAAGTCTAACTAGAAGTTATAGGAAAGGAAAAAAAAAAAAAACCAAACCAGCCCTTTTTCCTTCTATCAATTCTCATTCCCATCCCTCCTTTGACATGCCACGAGTCAGGGAGTACAGCTGTCCCCAGTCTATCTCCTCTATTTTATATACTCCTGATTAAGTGACTCTGAAGACAGATACGTGTAAAAAACATATGGCGCTTTGTGTCTCGTTCAGAGCGACTCTGCTCACCGCCAGGATAACTTATGAGCTCCCCACTGACAACGAACGTGCCTTAGGCAAACGGAGGGAAAGGGAGACAAGAAAACTGCATGCCCAAAGGCAAATGCTGTTGGAAAAGATCCTGTCCCAGACGCTGATGAGACCCGACATCCCATGGGTTAAATCCTTTACAGGTCAGTAATTGCACTGTAATTATCTACGTGATGCTGTGGATGGGGAACAGAAGGCGGAGATGCTCAGAGTGGGGAGAAGAAGGTGCTATAAGGACAATTCACAGGGCACGCGCTAAATAACCAATGCTTAAGTAATTAAAAGCACCGCTTCCAGATCCAGCCCGGCTCAGGTGAGCTCCGGTCCCCGCCGTGCCCCAGGCACAGCTGCGAAAGCTTTGACAAAGCTGCCTTCAACAAACGATGTGCCAGCAATACGGCCAAGGGGAGCTGCAGACTCATCGTGATGAAGGATTGAGCTTTACGGGTTTCTCCGGGAAAAGCAATCCTCATTCGCATCCCGCTTTCTGGCATCTCCATCCTGACACCGGAGCCTTGACACCAGAGCCGATCACAAACCACTCCCCACGCAGCGACACCGCTTCGGTTGGAGTCTCAAAACCCCAATGGGATTAACCTGTTGTTTGGTTGATCCTTCATCTGCAGGAGAGAAATGATCCTCCAAATCCATCCAACAAAGCCGAAACGTAAACACCTGCTTGAAGCACATCCCAGTTCAGCGAAGGACCCGCAGCTACGCTTAACCTTCAGCATCAACTTCACCTCGGCTTCAACGCTTGAGGTCTCCAAAGCTACGTCAGACCGGAGATCCTAGCCACTGAACGGAGGTTAATCTGCTAAATCGTCAACTGATAATCACTATAAGAAAACCTAATTATTTTTCCACCTTGCTCTGTGTAATAAAACAGCAAAGCCCCAAATACACCATGAAGATTGAAAGCGATGATGAACTCAAAAGCCATTCTGCCACCTCCTGGCTTTTTAGAAAGATTAATTTATACCTCCAAGCTCTTGTACGTTATAACATCCTCCCCCTCCAACCCCAGCGCGGGGTGATTTAGAGGGAAGGGTGATCTTACGGAGGTGGTTAAGGATTAGATGCAACTAAACACCACTCCCATGCTCCTTCTCTCCAATGCTTGGAGTTAAGCACTCCTTAACCCAACGGACGTTACCCAGCACAGCGCCAGGTGCTCTGGTTTCCAACCCACTGCTTAACACGTTCATCTACTGATTCACCGGACCGGTTGAAGAGGCACATTTTGCCCTCACAACCCCATCACAGAATCATAGAATCATCTAGGTTGGAAGGGACTTTTAAGATCATCGAGTCCAACCATCAACCTAACACTGACAAAACCACCGTTAAACCATGTCCCTCAGCACCACGTCTCCCCGTTTTTTAAATACCTCCAGGGATGGTGACTCCACCACTTCCCTGGGCAGGCTGTTCCGATGCTTGACAACCCTTTTGGTGAAGAAATTTTTGCTAATATCCCTCCTAAACTGCCCCTGGTGCAACTTCAGGCCGTTTCCTGAAGAGCCTGGCAAACGAACTACAGACGAACTCTGTTGGAAGCACTCAATGAGACAGATTTCCCTACAACCACCAGCACGGGGCTGCTTGATCATAGAGATGCATCATGTTTGTTGGGAAGCCATACAGACCTTGTCTTTGGACACCTTGTGGGAAAAGGAACAGGTCCCATCTGTCTTCTTGCACGTGCCACGGAGAAACCTGTAGATACACCATAAGGAGAGGGTTGAGCATGAGGCGGGTCGCAAAACATGCAGCTTTAAACACCGAGCATCTGTCCTGCCCCATTACCACGTTTACCCCAAGACCAAAAATACACATGACTGTTGCCAAGCTCACTCTTAAAGTCCATCTCATGCCCTAAATTAGTACAGGTCCTTCTCATTAGAAGAGCAGCTGAAGCTTCCTGATAGGTTTTGTTCTTTCATCGTATTTGTCTGCTCATTAGTAGGTAGAGGAAGGCTTGTACCATGAGGTTCAGAGATGATGCTCCCAGGAGGAGAACAGTCCTTCATACAGTCCTCTATCAGATGCCAGATGAACAACCAGGAGGACCTCAGGGTGTGAGTGGACAACAACCAGGAGGAAGAGACAGACACACACCAGAAACCAAGATCCCAAAGCAAGTGAGGACGTTTGGACTCAGAAGTTTTCCTAGAAGGTACCAGTGTCATAGCAGATTAATAAAATATATGCGTTCTCGTGGGAAGAGGGGGTCTGAATCCCCCAAAACCAGACTCCAGGGTTACATGTTCTGAGCTGCATAACCTTACAGGGAGGTTCTGGTGCACAGAATATGCTCCCAGCTTTATTTATAAAATCTGGGTAAATTCAGACCTGAGCATGGAGAGATTCATTAAAAATAAAATCAAATGCAGACTGATTTGAGCAGAGTCAACAGGGAACATACAGATATGAAAACTAGCTGGTTGATCTGCAGCTGAGAACCACCTGCAACTAGGTTTGCAGATGACTGTGATCACAGCATAGTCATGTGCAGCTCCTCAAGACACCCAGATCTGTAAAATAATAGACACCCTACACCAAAAGCAGACTGAGAAAATTAAGAAACGATAACAGAAAGCTAAAGAATGGAATTGGAGCTAGAAGGCACCAGGGTAAGGAGACACAAAACCAGGAATAAATCAGCATTGTCCTTTAGTGATCCATGGAAATGGGGCAGGCTGGAGACCCGAGAGACCACAAGGACCAGCAATTCCTAAAGTGTGCAAGGAGCACAGCCCAAAACCAGATTTGGTCACTGACATAAGAAGAACCAAGGATTCAAAGTGAGAATTCCGCAGTTGGCATCCCTTATCTTCTATGTCATCAAAAGTAATCCTGACCAGATACCTTGGACACATGTGCCTTGGTGCTCGCGAGGATGTTATGGGAGAATGAGTGAGAGAGAGTGAATTCATTTAAAAAAAAAATAAATCACCCTTCCTTCCTATATGGTCTCCTATTGAGCTTGAGCAACCTCCAAATGATTTCTAGCCCAGCAGCAATTTTATGGAGAAATTACTCAAGGAGTTCATCAGTGGAGTTGGCTTTTCTACACTTTTTAAACGACTAATAATATGGTTTAATCAACTGTTGGGCAGGTATAATGAGCTGGCAACATGAATCAGTTCTCCTGTAATAAATTAGCAAGTCTCGTAGCTGCATGGCGTCACAGGCTGAAGGATTAAAACCTGTTGCACGTATCCGAGGAGATCTGAGAAATACTGCTGGAAGAAATCACCTGGTGCGTGGTCGGGGCTGGCTCTCGAGTCACTCAGCTCAGATCTGCACCGCTCCAATATCTGCATCAAATATTACCCAGGACCCACAAAATCATTCAAGTCAGGTGGATTCTTTGGGGACCGGCTAAAATTTTTAGCGTCAAAATTCCACCTGGCAAACTCTGATGGCATCCTCTACCTGTTAGCAGTGAGTAAACGACTAAGGACTATTATTTTGATTCTATTTAAGAAATGTTGGTTTGATCTTATTACTAATTCTTAAAACACTACTCTGATTTTTTGATTTTTTTAGAGCTTCTGTACTACGATATAGAAGGTTTGTTATCAGATATAAACGTCCTGGTGCTGGTATCCAGCTCCAAAATGTGAAATGAGTATTTCTGTAATCCCAACAGGCTGTGCAGAACAACCGAAATGTGCGTATTTAACTTGGAGGCTGGTTGTGCAATGCTTTATTAGCATTAATGCTGTGTAAATTTAGAGAAAAATTACCAAAGAGATTAAATAGACCACAATTCTCCAGTCTGGGAAGTCTGGACAGAGAGGAAAGGACTATATAGTTATAAATGGTGCCTAGAAGGTGATGAGGGAATGCTTATTCCATCCTTCTCATGAACCATGAGTGAGGAGGGACCAGTTGAGGAAGCATTTTTCATGCAGTCTGTAATTCAGTTGTGCAATCCATTGCCATAAATATCACTTACTAAAGAAAAGACTAAATAAATTCACCAAAAAAAGAGAACTGCCGTCTATTACATGATGATGGCTTGGTGGCACCCTCTAGGAGCTGAAAACTCAATGCTACCAGGCTGCAGGGCTTCACTGAGAGGTCCCAGGCAGGAGAAAGAGCCCTTCTCTACATGTCCTTCTCCTGTAGATACCTCCAACCCAATAGTGTTGGTTAGACCCTGGGCCTGATCCAGAAAGCTGGTTCTCAGGGTCTTACGTAGAATCATAGAATCGTCTAGGTTGGAAGGGACTTCAAGATCATGAAGTCCAGCCATTGACCTAACACTGCCAAAACCACCACTAAACCATGCCCCTCAGCACCATGTCTACCCATCTTTTAAATACCTCCAGGGATGGTGACTCAACGACTTCCCTGGGCAGCCTCTTCCAGAGCTTGATAACCCTTTCGGCGAAGAAATTTTCCTAATATCTATCCTAAACCTCCTCTGGTGCAATCTCCATTATTGGGTTGGTTCCCTGAGGAATATCCCATGAGCAAGCACCAAAGCCAACCAATGGCCTAGTCTACTGTGATAAGCCAAAGCATGGGGCTGCTGTGTCCATCCATACCTGGTGCAGACGGCCACCTTCTCCGGATCATGGATGTAGGGGCAGCTCTCCCCACGATTACACTTGCCAAAGCGGTTGTAGTACATACAATATTCCTTCTTCTTTTTCTTCTGCTTGGCTTGACGAATGATAGCCAAACTTCGCTGAACAGCACGGCTAAATGGAGAAAGACAGGCAGGGTCAGGTAACATCTCCAATGCAACAGCGACACAGAGGAGACAGGTCAACAGCGTCTGAAATCACAGAGCTGCCCAAGTTTCACTTTGATGAGACAGTGAGACATTCAAACAGTCAGGGCTGGGCCATAAGCTCTTAGGTCTTTTCGATTTTGGCCAACTTTACCCTGAATCTTTAAAAATATGGAAGAAGAGCCCCATCTCCCAGGAAACACCCACATTTGGTATAGAATTACCCCATGCAGCAGGACAGATTGTGGCCACCTGCGTGGAAAGCACCTCTGCAGAAGACAATCCTGGGGAACAACAAGGCAGCCAGAAGTCAGCCAGGTGCCCTTGTGGTGGTGACACCAACCACCCTGTACGAGCAAGGAATGCACCCAGGAGGATGAGGTAGGGGATCTGTCCCCTATATTTGGCACTTGCAAGACCACAGCTGGGCATTGGGTCCAGTTTGGGGCTCCCAGTACAACACAGACGGTGATGTACGGCAGCACGTCCAGTGGAGGCCACCAAGATGGTTGGGGCTGGAGCACAGGACATTGGAGCAGAGGCCATGGACTGATTTGCTCAGCAAGGAGAAGGCCAAGGGGGATCTTATAGTCCTCTGTGACTTCTTAATGGGATGGTGTAGAGAAGGTGGAACCAGACCTTCGCAGAGATATATGCCGGAAGGACAAGAGGCCGTCTGGGGCAGGAGGAAGGACAGAGCTCTACAGAGACCCCCTCACACCTCCATGACTGTGATTCTCTCCTATGGTTTTAGGAGCCTGGAGAGAGCTTACTGCAGTTTTGGGGAATGTGGTGAGGCAGCAAACATCCACTTCCATGCTTGTGCAGCGCAGGATGCAAACACTGAACAACTTGGAGGGCACTTCAGCACATGTCCCTGCCAGCTGACCCCCTGCATTCTCTCCAGCGCTATTCAAGGTCTTCAAGTGGGCACCTGCTTATGGACCTCAATGAACAAGGGCTACGTCACAGCAGCAGGAACACAAGGTAACACCCAATATCAGAAAAACTCGCTATTAATTGCCTGGTACCACTAGAAGAGACTTAAGGATATCAAAAGTTGCTTAGCACGTGTTTTCTGTAAGCTTCCAGCTGACAAGGTAACTACCCAGCAGCTATAGAGACGTTTGGGACCAGGAGGAAGAGGGGAAGTGTTGAGATCCGGGTGAATGCAACCCCACGGGAGGGCACGTTTGAGCTCTCCAGGAAGATAATTAGATGGTACAGCATGGTCAACTCCAGTTTGCAGAGGACACAGTGCTCTGGATGGGGCAAACAAAGCTGCCCGCCTTAGGTTCTCTGGGTAGTTGCATGCATTGCTTCCTTAGAGACTAAGGATAAATATATACATATTAAATTATTTTAAGATATGCAAAATACATAAATATTATATAATATTTACGTATTTCCACACTCTTGGTCCTCCTGGTGCAAGAACCACAGGTCTAAGGGTCACAGTAGCACTGTCCACGATAAATACTCATTCGAGGAAACTATTTTACGGGGCAACGCACTTTTTTACCTCTACAATTATTGGCCGTCTGCAGCTCTCGAGCTAAAACGCAATGAGAAAAAAGACAACTTCACGCAGCCGAAATGCTGAATGCAAAAGCCACCTTTCAGCACCAGAAACGTCACCACCTCTTCCATCACAGATGGCTCGGGGGGACACTAAGCTCCACCACAAATTGCTTCCCAGTATTGGAGGAGCTTCCAAGACGAATGCAAGGCAAGCTTTTTAAAAAAAGAATATTTCTTTGCTAAAATTATGATATTGAAAAAAAGGGCTCTTCCATAGTCAGCACCTCGGCTACTTGTGGTACCTGGCTAGGTCACCGACACGTTGACCTGCACAGAAGCACTTGCAAGCTGGACTCTAGTACCAATTCACTGATGGTACATTTTAAATTAGTTGATATTAGCGGTAGGAGATGATAAAATACAGCTGGAATCTGGCACGATGTCTGTATACTAACATCTGGAACAGACAAAGTTCGGGAATAAATATTAGTCTGCTACAAATTAAGAGGGACTTGTCTGCAAACGCTCTTACTTAAGGACATGATGATATCACAGAATCACAGAATC
>VXBH01003157.1:0-80322 GCA_013400035.1 Rynchops niger | reverse complement strand
GTGTCCCCTCCCAGCTTCTTGCGAAAATTAATGCTATCCCCACCAGAACCAGGAGATTATGCACCCCTTATTCTATAGCAACTATGTCAGGCCTGGATCTTCTGCTTTCCAATGAATGACCACCACTTTTCCCTGTCTTTGAGATATACACATGCACACGCATACACGCACAGAGATCTTATTCCCTTAATCTATGGGCCATCCCTCTAAAATGTCCATTGAGTTCATGGACTTTTAGCTCCATCTGTCCTAACAGTCTCTCAGGGCAGAAGAGACAGTGCGTGGTGCTGGACTGTTGCATGCCGTATCCGGAGCTCGCAGATGGTGTATCTGGTGTGACCCATGCCCACAGTCTGCAGGCTGAAGATGTCAATCTCAAGGGAGTTGCTGGGCACCAGTTGCTGAAGCCAGTTCTGTTCCCGTCACCGCTGCACTTTACTCAGTTTTCATCAACGTTCATCCTTCGTTAGTCTGGGTGAATCGTACTGTACTACCATTGATATGGCACATGGCAATTGTAGTGGTGACAACATACAGTGGCAGGGTTATTTAGCAATTAACATCATCGAATTTGATTTATTGGCTCATCCAAAACCAAATCCCCATGAGGTACACGTCACACCTCCCCAACCTTCCGCATCACTCACCAAGTGCACCCATATGCACTATGGGGACTTCACCCCCTTCTACGGTACGTGGAAGTTTTGATTGGGCAGGGCCAGCTCTATTGGTAGATCCCCTGGCGTTAACTAACCAGGTAGCTTTTGCTAAACGTGTATCCCAATGTTTTAAGGTCCCACCATCCATTGCTCTCAGTGTCGTTTTTAGCAGTCCATTTTATCACTCTATGTCCCCAGAGCCTGGTGTGTGATAGAGAAGGTGGTATACCCACTCAATGCCATGCTCTTTGTCCCAGGTGTCTATGAGGCTGTTTCAGAAATGAGTCCCATTGCCTGACTCCGTTCTCTCTGGGGTTCCATGTCACCACAGGACTTGCTTTTCAAGGCCCAGCATAGTGTTCCAGGTGGTGGCACAGGCCATGGGATATGTTTCCAGCCAGCCAGTGGTTGCTTCCACCATTGTGAGCTTAAGGCGCTTGCCTTGGTGGGTTAGTGGGAGTGTGATCAATCCGCCAGGCCACCCCATATTTATATTTCAACCATCGTCCTCCATACCAGAGAGGCTTTAACCACTTGGCTTGCTTGATTGCAGCACATTTCACATTCACAGATAACCTGTGCAATAGTGACCGTGGTCAAGTCCACCCCTCAGTAATGAGCCCACCTATACGTTGCATCTCTTCCTTGATGGCCTAGGTGTCATGGGCCCACCGAGCTATAAATAATTCACTCTTCTGTTGCCAGTCCAGATCCACCTGAGCCACTTCAATCTTAGCAGCCTGATCCATTTGCTGGTTGTTTTGATGTTCCTCAGGGGCGCAACTCTTAAATACCTGGGTATCTATGTGATGTACTTTCACAACCAGCTTCTCTAGCCGGGCAGCAATATCTTGCCACGATGGGGCAGCCCAGATGGGCTTGCCTCTCCACTGCCAGTTGCTCTGCTTCCACTGCTGTAACCACCCCCACAAAGCATTTGCCACCATTCATGAGTCAGTGTAGAGACAGAGCACTGGCCACTTTTCTTGATAAGCAACATCTAAAGCCAGCTGGATAGCTTTCACTTCCACAAACTGGATCGACTCAGATTCTCCTTCAGTGGTTTCTGTAACTCGTTGGTAGGACTCCACCCAGCAGCCTTCCACCTTTGATGTTTTCCTACAGTACTACAGGACACATCCGTGAACAGGGCGTATTGCTTCTCATTTTCTGGTAGTTTATTGTACAGTGGGGCGTCTTCAGCGTATGCCACCTCTTCCTCTGGTAATATTCTGAAATCTTTGCCTTCTGGCCAGTCCATGATCGCTTCCAGCATTCCTGCGCAACTGGGCTTTCCCACTCAAGCCCGCTGTGTGATCAGCACAACCCACTTACTCCGCTCCCACATCAGTTGCGTGATGTGTAGAAGGGACCCTCCCTTTGAACATCCAGCCCAGCACCAGCACTCAAGGTGCTAAGAGGAGCTGTGGTTCAGAATCAACCACTTCTGAAGCAGCTCAAACCCCTTCATATGCTGCCAATATCTCATTTTCAGTTGGAGGATAGTGAAATCTATATCTGGGGATCTCTATATCTCTGACTCCTAGGGCCTAGGGGTCGACCTCAAGTCTCCCGTGGTGCTTCATGCCAAATGGCAGAGGAGCAGGGGCTTCAGGTAGGGCCATTCTCCCCAGTTGCAGCATAGAGCACATTTTTAACATCTTGCCCTGCCTGGACTGGCCCCAGAACTACTGCATGAAGTATTTCCTATTTGATTTGTTCAAAGGCTTGTAGTTGCTCAGGGCCCCATTTAAAATTGTTCTTCTTCCAGGTCACTTGATAGAGAGGACTATCGCTAAGACTCTAATTTGGAATATGCATCCACCTAAGTTGCGTTTCCTTCTTGCTAGTCAGTGGAGACATAGCTTCTGTTTTGTTGATCAAATCTATTGGGATCTGATGGCATCCATCTTGCCATTTTATTCCTAAAAATGGCATTTCCTATGCAGGTCCCTTGACCTTACTTCATTTGATGGCAAAACTGTCTTTCAGAAGGATTTGAACTATTTTATTCCCTTTCTCCAAAACTTCTTCTGCTGTGTTGCCCCATATGATGATGTCATCAATGTACTGCAGATGTTCCGGAGCTTCACTCTGTTCCAGTGCAGTCTGGATCAGTCCATGGCAAAGGTATGGCTGCGTTTCCACCCCTGGGGCAGTTGATTCCAGGTATGCTAGACAACTCTCCAAGTGAAAGCTGCCAAAGAAACTGAGAAAACACATCAGCAATATCAGTGCTGAAGGGATATTGCAGTAACTGAAGGGATACCTTTCCTTCACGCCTCCAGAGGCTGAGGGCTTGTGTCTTTTTCTCAATGGCCTTGTCAATGTCAACTTTCCTGGACAGGGATCCCAGCTGCTTGGCTTCCCTACCCCCTAATTCCAAGCTACTGGCCCCGTTATCCCTGCATCGGAGTGGCCAGGTGACAATATGACCTCCCTGAAGACCTGAAATCTTTGTGCATAGCTTGCAGCTCACTCAGGGACAGGGATCGAGTGATCGTCTCTGGTTCTGCCTCTTCCTCCTGTTCTCCTGATGGCCCTGGTCCATCCTCATCCCTTACTAAGCGAACTGATTTCTTTGTGTATTTCCTCTTCTCTAGAGGGGTGACTGATACCGGCACAGATTGGTTTTTTGGTTCAGCTCCATCACCTGTCTCAGGGGTTGGAGCAGCCGCAGCGCCTGTCAGTCTGGTTTCCCTCTCTTTCTCCTGAGGGTGCTGCATAATATCGAGCAGCGTTTGGTAGGCACCGGCCAGGGCCCAGCACAGTGCAGTAAGTTATGCCTCTCTGGAATAGCCACAGTGTTTTCCTTTCAAATATTCTATCACTTTATCAGGGTCCTGTAGTTGTTCAGGGGTGAAGTTCCAAACCGTTGGAGGTGAGAAGTTCTCTAGATACCTGCTTGTATTCTCTCACATGCCATGCCACCCATGACTATCCAGCCTCGGGGCAGATCTCCGGGTGGTAGTCTTAAATAGTTGTTTAACCCTAAACAAGACCTAAAACACATTCAGGAGACATAGCAATAGGACCATGGTGGTTTGAACATCCCAGGGATATTCAAAACTCTCAAAAGCTGTTGGACCTGGCCCAAAGGACAAAAGGGAGGTGCAGGAGCATGGGAAAGTGTCCCCCCTATTTCCCCCTAGATTGGGTGCGATTATTAATAAATTCTGAGAGATGGTGCCCAAGGTAGAGGCAAGACAGCAATGCTGCATAAACATACCAACTTATCCTCATGAACACTGATGTTATCATATCATAAATCAATATTATAGAGGACAGCATAATGATAATCCTGATCCCTCTCCCAGAGGCGATAAACAGCACCACGGGGAGTACATAGTGCGTCTAGCAATTTACATAACACAACCACGTGAACAAACAAAGTGCCATTGTGACTCACAACTATTTACCTAATATAATAAATGCATATAACAAACTCGTTTTAACCAGATCCGTCGCTATCTCAGCTCTTCGCATCCCACCTTGGGTGCCAAAAAGGACTGTCGCAGTTTAGCCCCAGCCGGCAACAAGGATCACGTGGCTGCTCTCTCACTCCTCTCCCCTGGCTGCGATGGGAGGAGAATTGGAAGAAAAAGGCCGAACAGCAAGGAACAGCAGAACAATGACGATAATACTGATAGAGGAATATACAAAAACAATTAATACACAATTTAACCACTCACCAACCGGAACCCAAAATGCCCAGCCTGCTCCCGAGCAGCGGTTCCTGCCCCCCGGCCAGCTCGCCCAGCTGTATACTAAGTATGACATCACATGGTATCAAATACCACTTCGGCTAGTTTGGGTCAGCCATCCTGGCTGTGTCCCATCCCAGCTTCTTGTGAAAATTAACCCTATCCCCACCAGAAGCAGGACAGGACACCGTAGGTCCCTCTCCAGGTGTTGCACCTGGATTTTTTTCCTTTAAGGTCTAGGGAGACATGGGAAAATACAGAAAGAGATCGGACGATGATGGCCAAAAGGAGAAGGCATGGACCTACGCCACGGAAGATGTTCCCAGGTCTAGTTTAAGCTCACCAGAGATTTCCACACTATAGTCCAATGAGCCAACACCATGCAGAAATAACAGCCCCAGGACTACATTAGCCTGACACCAACCTTCATCCAGCTTCCAGCTACCTTGTGCTACATCAAAATGTCTTCAGTGCCATACCTGGGGCCTCAGAGCAAGCCCCAGGGCTCAGGTTCCAGAAATGCTTATGCTAAAACCTTCTGTGCAGCCCCATCAGCCACACAAGACAACCACAACCCCCCTCCCCAGCCCCCCATGGTGAGCTCCCCAAAAGCTGCAGCAGAGCCGCCCACCCCCTTCTCCTCCTTCTTGGCCAGTGGCGGATCAGAGGTGATGTTCAGACAGAAATTCTTACCCATGGCTTGTCTGACACAAAGAGCAGGTTGTGGCAGAGCGCTGCTGTCCCCAGACACACTGCTTTTTCTTTGCAAGCTGTCTTTACCTTAAAAAACCTCAATCACTCTAATCCCTGGGAGTAAATTGCTCCAACCACAGCCCAGACAGATGCTCGCTGCTCAGCGTCACTGGTCTGGCTTCAGTCCTGGCTGAGAGGGAGCAAGGAGGAACCAAGACCTGCAGCCAGATGCTCCATCAGCCCCTCTGGAACTCCTAACCAGCCAGGGCAAGCAAGTCACAGCCTCTCTGTGTGATAAGCTATTTTTCTATGGGTTCTGCATCTCTAGTTAACCCCTTCCCTGCCTCCCCAAGGGACAGGAATGATCTAGACCACCCCTCGAGATCTCTCCATGTCACTTCCCCCTGGCACGCCCCAAGTTTCAGAAGGACAACAAAGCATAGCAAGACATAAGTGAAACATTTGCCCAGAAAATGCCACGCTCTGGCCAAGCCTACCTTAACCCTCCAGGAAATAGACTGAATTGCCTGGGCTAGACCCCTCTGTGTGTCCCAGGGCTGGACCCTCACCTTTTTACTTCCCTGTAGTGGATTCCAGGTTGGCTGTTACTATTGGGGCCATAAGTAACCGCATCTGACAGGTACTGCAGCCTGGAGATTTCCCCGTTATGGTCCTACCCGGCTATAAATATCCTTTTCTTCTTCAGGGAAAGAGCGTCTGACCCGAAGTGTATGAAGCTTCCTGACAGGCTGGGAAAAGAGAAGAGAAGAGGTTTAAATGTCAGCTAAAACAATCTTCATTTTCTTTTCTAAATTTGCAAAGCTCCCCGAGTCGCTGGAGTGAGGCATTTGCCTGTTTGAAGTTCAGCCTGAAAATCCTTTTGCAAAATATTTGCTGAAACACAATAATGTTGGAATTGGAAGGGATTAAAACAGCTTCTCTCCTTGCCCCATCCCCCCCTGAAGCCCTTGTTCAAGAGGGTTTCTGTAGAGGCAGGGACTTAGGTCCCTATGTCTTGAAGGCACAATACAAAAGAGAGAGGGAAAGAAATATAAACGTAAAGCTCCTAACATCACTATTACTGAAATGCCTCATTTGACATTTTGACTGTTTCAATTAGCTAACAAGGAACGCTCCACTTAATCCACCCTCAGATGCTGAAAGAAACTAAGTCTTTCCCTTCCCCCATCCCAGATCCCGCCTGGCAGCTACTTCCTAGCCTCTGGAGAAATCCCAGCCCCTCTGACGGCTCCTGCCCTGGGGGAGCTGTCAAGCCAGAGCCTACCCAGCCCAATGCCAGCTGACATTAGGGAGCATCCTTCCCCCAAACCCTTCGAGCCTTCAGACACAGCATTAGAAAGCCTGTGGAGGAAGCAAAAGGGGACTCTGAAAAAAACGGCCAGCGCCTCTTCTTACCATTTCAGGAAGCGCAAGAGTAACATAGTACTGTTGGACCATCAAGGAGCTGGCCTCTCTCCCTCATTAGGATTAATCAACAAGGACCCCTTGCTGGTTTGAACTGCGGCAAGCTGAAAAATTATCCGCAATGATTTGATGCCTGCAAGAGAGGATGAAACGCCGCAAAAACATTCCCCACCTCCTCCACATGGTCCTGGGCTAATTCGATTGGGTTCGTTTTATTTCTCCAGGATTTACCTGCCGCTGTGATTTTATGCCAAGGAAGTTAAGTGCTGGGAGCTCTCCTGTTGGCACACGTAATGGCCAGAGCTTTCCTCCACAACGCATTTTACCACCTTTAAAGACGAGCACGTACACTCTCCATCCCATGGGTGAGCTGCTGCATGCTCCTGGTTGGGAGGGGGACTCGTGGCCATTACAAGGGAGACACTGCACACTCCATAAAGTCAGGGCAATTGCCTTCAGCTGGGGGAGCTCTCAGGGAGATTGATTACCCTACCGAGAGCACTTCACTTGCCTTGGGCAGAAAAGCAATTCACCAGCTCTTCCATGGCCTGACTTTCACAGACGGCCCTTCAGGCACGATCAAGAGTATTTTCTCCCAAGTGTGGAAGCGGAGGAGGCTGCAAGGAAGGAACGACAAATGCAAAGCCACGCAGAAGATGTTTGACGTCCACAGGACAACAGTTTACCCACCAAACTGGGGTCTCGGAGGCAGTAAGCTTTTACAGACCTCAATCAGGTGAATTGTACCTATTTGACAGGGTTGAGGGGCTGAGAACAAGTAGATTTAAGTGTGGAGAACTACCAGTGACTGTCCCTGCTCTAACTACAAGAACCTTCAGGTCCAAACTGGAAAGCCTGGAGTCTGGCAGAGAGGAGTAGGAGGTGCCAATCAAGCCAAACCTTGACAGACAGCAGAGTAAGGTAGAGGCAGGGTGTCAAGAGTCAGAAAAAGCTGGGGTTTGGGGCCCTTCTCCCCTCCTGCCCATAAAGAATGCCTTGTGCACGTGATGGGACAGATTCTGCCCATCTTACACCAACCATGACCTCAACCTGTTTGTACTGTCCCAACCAAGGGCAATACTGTCCATGGGAGGAAAGCAAAATCATGCCCATTTGGAAGAGCCTTTTCCATCACTACTTAAATAACTCCCATAACCCTTGCTTGCCGTAACTATGTTAGCAAGAGACGTAATTTCCTCTATGCATGAGGAAAAATCAAAACAAATACAAGTGTTTCCAGGAACATCTGTCCCAGTACAACGTGCACTCCTTTCACGCAGAAGCCAGACAGCTTCTTCAGAGCTGTGTCAGATGCCACCAGCTCCTAAATACAAAGTTAACTTCCATCACGTGGCTCTTCTCAGCAAAAGGCTTCTGCCATAGTTCAGGAAAATGTTCAGGCAGCACTTAACTGAGTGTGAGTCTGTGTCCCAGGAAAGCAAACAGCTTACAGAGGTGCAGGAAGGCTTTGCCATAAACTAACCCAAATCCTCTTTGGAATATCTTGTCTACCTTTGAGCTCCCAGCCCCAACACGAACCATCATAAATAAGACTAGCAAGAAACCCCACATCCCTGTATCCAGCCTCTGAGAGTGCCAGAGTCACATCAAGTAATTACTCCTGCTTAGCTTTGCTTTAAACAGTCCCGGTGCTTCCTACTCCATGACCGCTGGAAGCGGGACCAGCACCTAAAATGCAGGAGCCTTTTGCTTGTCACCAGTCTCCTGGGTTCATGGCCAGTACGTAACTAGCTGTCCTTGTGCCAATATCTTATTTTAAATAGTCCTCCTCCCTAACAACTATTTCTGCCCCAATATACAGGCAGCACATCACCTCTCAGCCTTGTTTTTGTGAAGCCAAACTCTAAGTACAATGGGATATTCGTGTCCCTGGATTTCTCTGTGGGCTTCTTCATATCTGCTACCATTTGACTTCACTGATGTTCAAGAAAGAGTGGCCAGAGCATCCCCACCATTCCTGATGGGGTCTCACCAAACGAGCCAACAGCAGTGCTAACGCTTTCCCCAGCCCATCAGGAACACCTCACTGGAGCTTCCTACAATCCCAATTACTCCAACCATTGCTGTATATCGTTATCCTGGTGCCTCATACTCTTTAGGGAAAACTGACCAGAAAGTTAGGAATGTCCTGGGATGGGACCTCCTAGAAGGAAAACAAAAAAAAAAAATTTAAAAATCCTAGAGGCTGGGACTGGAGTTCCAGCCCATCACAGCTTTGAGACACAGGAGATTTACTGTGTCCTCCAGCTCCACTGGCCAGGCGAAGATAGGGAACGCATGCCAGCGAGCTGTGCAGGATAACCAAACACTTCCCAGAGCAGAACCTTGGAGTGGCCCTGCAAAGAAAACAGATTAACTTTCTCATATCCACCTGAAACAGATTATTACTCCGGGACAGTTCTTCTCAATCCCTCAGCATGGTGACACTCAGGCACTCGCACCTGCGTGCTGAGAAAGCCCCAGGCATCTGGGGCATGAATTTCCCTCAGCTCTTCCCCAGCATGGGCAATACCAAGTTTGATTAGACAGGGTTGCCTCCTCCTAGCTTTCTTCCTTTGCGTTCCCACCACAGAAAGGCAGAGTGGAGAGCTGGAAAGGTCCTTAATTCCTGGGAAGGGCAGCTGAAGTCCCCACCAGCTCAGCCCAGTGTCCAGGAGCTACCTTGCCCGCAAATAGAGCTGTCCCTTCGGAGAAAAAAAAGCATCGCTGTGCCTGCAGAAGGGACCTGGCAACAACTACTCCCTTCTAGGCAATTGCCCAGATGATCCACAGGCACAAAGTACCTGATGCATCCCAACCAGAGGCACCTCTATTAATCACAGCCCTCCGCAGTTAAAGTTATTTAATTCAGAGGTGAAAGAAGCTGCTCAGCTGTTTATGTCCAAGGGTTAAACTTGCCCCAGCCGCACACTAAACACATTTTTTACAATCTGGCAGTGATCCTTGCCTATTAAGCATCTCTGGCTTCAGAGAAGAGGTATTGATTTATTTCACTTTTATGGCTGGAGGTATTTATTCCTATTTGCTTTCGCGCTTCTTCACCCCAGCTGGGGTTGGGGGGGGATGAGGAGGAGAAAAAAAAAAATTACAAGGCTGGTGGAGCCAAGAGGTGATGACTCATGGTTTTCTGATGGAGGGCACAAAGTCTGGGACAAAGGAGGTGGGGACCAGCTCCTGGACTATGCCAGTCCCGGTCACAGCTTTTATTTTTGTGATGAAAAGAGGCAAATATGTGGCTGGAAGTAAAGGAAATCACATCAAACTTCAGAGGGAAGGCGCCTATCGAAGTTGCGTCCCCATAGGGTGCTTTGTGAGTTAGAGCTTGATTGATTTGTACCAGCTAAGGACCTCAGCAAATCGCTCCTGTGGGAAGAACGTCAATGCTTTCCCATATCTTAAAGCCAATCTGCAAAGGAAGATAAAACCATACTGCCACAAAGGACGAGCATGGACTAACATCACTGATTTCAGCCCATTCCCCATACCCCCGCAGGGACCCGTTCCCAGGCAAGACTCCTGCACAAGGCCCCCACTCCAGTTCCTAACACTGTATTTCAACCTCCTCCTGCTATAACTGATTCTGGAAGGCAGCTGGCTTTGTTCTGCAATGCCAATACAAACGCGGATTTGCATTTGCCCCCTTTACAGATGTTGTTTGCGCACAGGTGACGTGCCATGAGATGTCTGCAGATGCGATAAAAGCAGCAGGAGGACAATTCAGACCCCCGCAAGGCAGCAGATGCTCTGACTCACTGCACAACCCCCATCTCATGTGTCCAGCTTGTTCTGCCTCCTAGCTGGGGGTTTGCTTCTCAGAAATGCCAAAAACTCACTCACTATTAAAAAAAAAAAAAAAAAAGACCAAACACGTTCATTTTCAGCCGCATCCAATGTCAACGCAGCAGCCTTCAGCTCTGCCACAGAAACTTCTCGCGACACAGGACCAGACAAAGTGTCCTGCTCTCCTGTGACTGCCTGGCCTATTTCAGTAGCAGGCGAGTTTGGGGAGAGGGTGTCTTTCACTCCTGTACGCATGGAATGCGGACACAACACCGAAGCCTGTGGTCTGTAGGCACCATCTTAGGATTTCTGGAAACACAGTTTGTATCTCGGTTTCCGAAATCACTGACAGAAAGTGAGCAACAGCCTGGTTGAATCATTGAAATGTTGGGAGAAGAAAGGGAGGTAAGTGCCAGGTGCTGTGGGGGAGAAGGGCCCGGGCACCTGGGCTAACAGAGAAGGAGGTCTTGCTCCAGCAAGGAGAGCTGCAGGGAGGTTGAGGGAACTGGGAGGTATGTTTTGGAAGCTCTGGGGTGAGAAGGATCGGAGCTCAGGACAGCGTACCCAGCAGCAGAAGCCCTGGAGCACCACAAGTCAGGGCCTATGATCAGGGACTGGAATAAANCAACCAAAAAAAAAAAAAAAAAAAAAAAAAAACAGTAAGGATTTCCGGGCAGAGTTAGGAGCTACTCAAAAAAACCTTCTTTGCACCCCACAACCTGCAAAACCCAGGGTCTCCTGCAATCAGCCCCAAGCTCCCAAAGACTGTAAATCCCCTCCAGATGCCTCATACCTCCTCCAACACTTAGCCTACCCCGGGGAAAGGAGAAATTGAGCTCCCACTCTATCTATCTGCTTGTTTGCCATCCCTCTCTCTTCAAAGAGAACCCCACATTTCTGATCGTCAAACACAACATGTAAATACAGAAAGAATGAAAGGAAGGAGTGGGCAGGCAGGCGGGCTGGTGGCAGATAGCACAGGAGCCGCCACTGAGTGCAGCCGGTTCATGCTTCATTAGCGTCCTCTCTCACCAAGCTGCGAGCAGAGTCTTTCAGTCTGGCTACACACAGACAGATAGGGAGGGAAGGATGCACATTTTCCATTTGGAGCGCAGCTCCCACCTTCCAAAACCTGGCTAACCCCCACTGAGGCTTCCATGGGCTCAAAGGTGCACACTTCTGCTCCAGCATCTCCTGTACTAGTTAAATATACCTTCAGGCAAATGTCAAGAGTGAGCCCAGTTTGAAACTTAGTGTGTTGTCAAGATGACAAGTGCTCTGCCAGGCTGTTAGTCTCTGCTGCCCTTCCTGTGTCTGTTCCCCCTCCCTTTCTGCTCATTAGAAGCTCCCTTGATAAACCAAGGCTCCGTGTTGTTGTGGGTTTTGGTTTTTTTTTAATCATTTAGATGTTGTCTTACCTTCAAAACATCAACAGCTGTGGGACAGAAACAAGGAGGATGCTTTCCCCTCCGATACAGACAGAGATTCAGGCTGCTGCACCGCAGCGAGGTGGGCTGGCGGACAGGGTAGAGCCCCAGTGTGGTGTTGGTGCCAGGCAGTAAGCAGGAGCCCAGCCTGTGGTATGGCTGCTGCTGGTTCACCCCAGCCTGGAGATCCTGCCGAGGGAGCAAGGGAGCCAGCCAGCACACTCTGCTGCAGCCTCACCTCCCCCAGCTCTGCCCATTCTCACCTCCAATATGATTTTCAAAGGGCCCCACTTCTGTCCTCCACGTGATGGCCTTCACAGGCAACCCAAACCCATGTTTACATGAGGCTAGAGCCACGGATGGATCCTGATTCTGGATAACGCTCATCAGCATCAACAGTGCAAAGCAAAAAGTCCTGACAAAGGAGCCCAGGAGCCAAGCAGGAATCACAGAATCATTTAGGTTGACTTTTAAGATCACCAAGTCCATCCATTTACCTAACACTGCCAAGTCCACCAGACTTACGGGAGCACAGGCAGGGCCAGGCTGAACGTCAGACATCTGGAAGTCCAAAACACAGGCTAGGGGCAGAGCCCAGCAGCCAACCGCTCAGTCGCGGGTCTGCAGCGACCCGCAGGACAATCTGTCTCGCTGTCGTGAACACTTCCCCCTAAAGCTACCTTCAATAAAGTCTGCTTGCGGCATGTTCCTACCCACGTGACCTTGCCAAACCTCAGGGCAAGGGGGAGCAGACCCTCACCCCTTCCTCCAGCGATGTCATGGGGTCTCCCTCACAGGGAGAGGCACTGCGGGTTGACTCTGGACTTGGCTCTCTGCAGGACAGACAGAAGGGGAACATCAGCGATTTGGCACATGGCTTTCTCCTTCCTGGCCTCCTTCTCTAGTCCCGGTGCCTCTGTATCCTTGGATTTCTGCTCCCGGTTGCTGGATCCTTTAAGCGTATCAGTTAAGGATGGAGTCAACCAGTTTTAAGAAGCACAAACCAAACTCCCCTTGAAAACAAGCTGGTGCACTGAACTTTCCTACAGGCCTTTTCTATTGCATCCTCCTGACCGAGTTCCTCCAGGCAATAAAATAATAACTCTCTTGCCCCCTTAGATGTGCTGAAAAGCATCTTGACTAGCAGCCCGAGTCCCTGGAAGAGCTTGCTTTAAGTCTTGTCCAAGCCACTGAATCAAAACAGTTTGAGAGGGGAGATGAATTTACCATTCTCCTCTGCCTGCAAACAAAGGCCTGGGGGTGAGGGATAGAACCATCTGAAACAGAAGGGACCCACAAGACTGTCAGATGCTCCTCTTGCCATAATTTACCCTTCCCATCAAGCCGTACTTCAGAGTTAAAGCTTTCAGTTTTCACTTCTACCCTGGCTTCCTCAAGAAGAGAGGTTAATACAGCTGTGCAATGTGCCTCTCCACCCGCTTCCCCAACACACACTCCCCGTCAGTTCGGGGACCAGCTGGTGAAGGCAGAGGTATTGCAACAAGGACGACAAGCGGTCAGAGGAGAGATTCTGCCACTCAGAGTACTCTTTGCTGAGCAGCGTGGTGGAGACAGATCTCCACTGGCTTCAATGGTACCAAATGTCTCCAAGCAGCAGCAAGTCCTGCAGGTGGGGCGGAACAGCCATGGGAGTTTGCATGCCTCACCTGGGCTCTCCCCGTATGGTCAATCCATTCTCCGGGGCTGGCTCCCATTCCGAGGGCACACACAGCATCTGGCACAACAGGTCCCCAGCCTGAGCAGGGGCTTCTTAGTTCCACTGACAAATAAATAACCGCTATTAGCTCCTCTAAGTGAGCATTCCCATCTTCTAATAAACATCGTAAAAAAGGAGAAATGAGACTTAATTCACTTTTATTGTCACAACTGACACGTTGCAAGATCTTAATTGGACTGAAAAGAGTTTCCAGTAAGGAGATGCTGTTTAACTTACTCATTAGCAGCAGTCTGACAGAGACGGATGCTCCCGTTGTAGAAGGAGGTGAAAAGGAACAACAGATCCCACCCTATCCCCGTCTGCTCATGCCCCCAGACACCGCACACCCCTCAGATAGTCTCAGGAAGGGACTCGTTTGAAAGAATCTCCTCTTTCAACCAGACACACAGCAGCCAGTGTAGCACACACCCATCCAAACATCTGTCCTGTGTTCCCCTCCACCAATCTGCATCAGTCAATAACAATCCCAAAAAGGCAGCTGTGGGTAGCTAGGCTCAAATTGAAAATATTGAGCCCTTCGCAATTCCCATTCCTGTGCACTACTTACAGGATATTCAAAGGTCCCGGAGCAACACGGGCTCTTCGCAGGCTGTGCTTCAACCTCTTCTCCAGCACCATTTCCACACTTTGGTCCTCACAAGGTCTTGGGAAGGAAGACAAGGAGCGTAGCTCCTCACCTTTCCCCCAGAAAACAGAGGGACAGCCTTGCCTCACATATAAAAAAAAAAAAAAAATTAAGCCATGGACCAAGTCAGATAAAACTTCATGCCCACAAGGCAAACTTTACAGTAAATTCTGAAACACAAGGGGGCTGGAATGGAAAACGCTGTGTAGTTGTTGCTGTCACCCCAGCATCAGCAGCACCCAAGCACATCAGACATGGACAGACAGACAGCTTTGTGCCAGTTGTTCTACACAGCAGGTCTGGAGCAGCTCCTGGCTGGTTTACTCCAGCTCTCTTTGTCCCAATGCAGACAAATTTATTTTTCTCCTCTCGCTGCCTGGGGAAGAGTAGGGAGGGGGAGCTGACATCTTTCAAATGAGGCCTTAAAAATAAGCTGTCTGCACATCTGGACATTGAAGAATCCCAGGCAGAGCTCTGTCTGGGTAAGAGAGCTTGCTCCAGCACCCTAACCAGGCTGCACCCTATCCAGACGGCTACCCACGCAGAAACAGCTGCACTTCAGTAGCATAACAATCCTTGACCGTAGCGCAATTGTCATGACTAGCATTTCTTGCTGTGCCACCGATGCTCTGGGTGTGCCACCACGCTATGTGCTGCATACACATGCAACGACAGTCCCTGCTCTTCATTTCTTAAGGTCTTCACAGAGATCTGGAGTACGAGGGGCCAGAGCAGAGCCAGGAATAAAAGTCCAGATGGCCCATCTTCCATAGCTGTGACACACTCCAGTCACTAGCCCAGCTTCCCTTCCAACAAGACGCTTGCCGTCCCTGGGGCTGAAAGCTGCTCTGTAAAGGCAAGTAAGCATTTGATAAAGAAAATAACAGGATGAATAAAACCATGTATTTGTACAAAAAAGCTTTTGCTCTTATCTTTAGGGCTGCAGTACGTTTTGACCTACTATTGCAAGACACAGCTACATCCTCCCTCTCTCCAAATGTGACAGAAGGCAAAAAGGAAGCCGCGGCTGATGCCGCAGAGCCCTGTGCTGGGATTCCAGCTGACAAACAGCATCAGCAGAGCTGCCCACGCACACACAGATTAAAACCCACACCCTCCACTCTCCTGTCACCTGCAGGAGGAAGTGCACGCATACATACATACATATATACATACATATGGGCCTGATTCTCTACCCAGACACTTGGTGAAATACCAGCAGCCTCCAACAGGTTTGGGCGCGAGCAGAAACACACCCACGATATATATTTCCTAATGAAGGCTGACATTTACCAGCTACCACAGATTCTGCATTACCAAGAATAAAATTTACAGGCAGAACCATCTCTGCTTCGACAGGACTGTTTTCTGGTAGCAAGCCGGTAGGGTGGAGGTGGGGACAAACAGTCCCAGTAGTGACGGCGTGCAGAAAACATAGGGACCGTGCAGCTGCCCAACACGTATGAGGAGCTGAGGCTGATTTTGCAAGTGGCATCTGCTCTTGTGTGGCATCCAAGGGGAGGATCAATGATTCTAAGTGGCTTTCCTCATGCAGCCTTCTCCAGGCTGTCTGGCTACCACGCAACCCTGTTGGCTTGTCAGCTCTGTGTTGATACAGAGGGAAGAGGGCCACTTAGCACCACGATCAGAGGCTCACAGAGTGATTAAGACCCTCAAAACCACTAACAAACTCCTGGGATCTCACCCAGGACAGGATTTCAACTCAGAGGTTTGTTCCAGAGAGCTCCTCTTCAGCATGGGCAAGCCCTGAACCACACACAAACTAAGTGCATTTCACAATGGACTCCAAACTCTCGCTGCACATGCCTCATCTGATTTACTATCGCTGCCAAGGAAGATGGATTTACTCCCAAATCACTGCGAGAGTGTTCACATGGGGATTTGCCACAAGCTTTTGTTAAGCCAGGGCAGGACTCGCACACTGAACAGCACTTCCCTCAAGAGGCATCAAGCCCACAGCGAGCAGTGGCCTTGCTCCATCACAGTGTGGGTTGCTCACAAGGTATCTCACGCCTGCCTAAATCTAGTGATGGTCCTGCTTGGAGCTGGTCACCCACCTTTCACAGATGACACAGTGACAGAAGACGAGGAGATGACAAGCAAAAGAGGTCACTGCTCCCGGTTGTTCTTTTAAACTTCAATCTTATCTTGGCATGCAGGGCGCGTGGCAGTGAGTTTATTTTTCAGCGAACAAGTTTCCGTTCTTGCAATCAACTCAGAGGCAATAAGAGGTGTGTTTCAACATGGCATAAATCTGCCAGCAGCGTATCACGGCTTCGGAATGGCAAGGGCATAGACAATTGTCCGGTGGAAAAGAAAAAAGAGGTCAGAGCAGTAACTCTTGCAGTATTTGTTCCACAAACAGAGAAGGTTTACACAGCTTTTCTGGGCAATTATTGGGCAGGAAATAAATCTCAACAGAAACTCATCCTCTTCTCCCGCTTTGCAGCTGAATCTCTTTGCTTCACGCCCCTAGCAATGTCCCCAAAACGCTTTGCAACAAGATGTCAGTTACACAACCCAAGGCTGTGCCCCAAGAGCCAGTGGAGAACTGTATTAAATTTAATAGCATTGCTCCAGGTAATCTACGACCGCTTATAATCAATTGTCCATGCCTGCTGCAGCATGACTACAGCCGTCTTCCCAGGGCTGCAGGTGCAGGACTGTCAGAGAAAGCGCCTGCGTAGGCTGGAGACAAGAGTGAGCTCTCGCACGGCCTTGAGCACATGGAGAGGCTGGGAGGCAGCTCCCATAAAGCTAGGGTTGAAGGTCTCTCGGTGGATCGGAGAGCCCAGGCATGAGCACGCCGACTCCAAAGAGACTATTATGCATGACAGGGGGAAAAAACAGGAAGGAGGAGCCAGTCTCTCCCCTTTGGCATCAACTCAACGAGGCAAGAAAAGAATCGCTGGCTCTCTTTTATGCAGCGGGTAACAAAACACAGGGAGACAGGAAGAATTTCTCCTCTGCTGTGGCAGAGCTAGGAAATGATAAGCAGCTCCTGCAGCCCCTGACACCCCGTACACAACTCCACGCTCTGTGGCACCAGCATTGTTCCACTGCCCAGGACTGGCTCCAGGGTCCTCCGCAGCGCTGGTGAAGAGAAGCCTGAGTGGCCCCGGGTGAGGAGCCCAGTCTGGGAGACCTAGGCCAGGGAGGCAGACAGGAGAAGGAAGGGGAGAGCTTCAGGAGCAGGGCTTGCTACTCCCAGCCTTGCCACTGGGGTAGGACACGCTGTTGCACACATCTCTATGCTTCCCTCAGTGGAAGGGGCAGGAATTAGCTCAAACCACCACCGAAAGCTGAAGAAGAGGTAGCCCCAGATCCCAGGTCAGCTGTTATCACGATGCCAGCCAAGTTCAAGCAAGATCTGGGTCTAGCCTTTATTCCTCGTCCACAAAACAGACCTAGTCGTCCCAAGATGAGGGTATACTTGGATTCATAAAACTCTGAGGAGCCACAACATGTACAAAGGAGTTGCCTGATCTCTTGCTCAGACCTTTGCTGAATACAGTGCTTGGATGCTACCCTGCTCGGCTCTTCTGCGGACCTTGGCAAGGGGCTGTATTTTCTTGCCAGCTCCCAGGAGGACAGTAAGAGGAGAGTTAGAGGACATCAGTCTACACGTGCTGCATTTCAGGGCCCAAAGGCAAGAAGACATTCCAGGCTCACCAAACCTTCCTCTCCTCTTCTTGACCGCAGGCAGGTTGAGCCTGTGATAAAACATGGTTAGGAGAAGCCAAGTGCATGCAGCCGGTGAGGGTCAGAAGCCTTCTGGTAGGCCTCCAAGCCTCTGTCCATCCTTTCTCCCTTTACACTAAAGAAACTACGTGGCACACTGGCACAGCCTCTGAGACGTAGTCTCCATCCAGCATCATAGCAGAAGACCTGGGAAAGGCAGAGGGTACCGAGCCCAGCATCCACATCACTCAGGCACTGAACAAAGCTAGGTGCAGGGAGGAGGTAGGAAGTGACAGTTCTGCGCCTGCAGGAGCAATTACAGTTACAGTCCTCTCTCCAGCAACATTTTCCTTCCCTAACCTCCCAGCTCTTCTTCAGACCTATTTCCACACACGCCGCCCTCCACACATGCACCCTCCGCGCACACTGACTGCATCAGAGGGAGCAGACTCCTCCGCCTGCGTCCACAAGCACATGTGGGAAACAAGCCAAGCATCAACACCAAGCCCTTTACCAGCAGCTCCCAGTCACAGTAAGGGACTCCCATCGCGTCCAAAAATCTTGGTGCCCCACCCCGGATCAAGGGACAGTTGTCTGAGCAATCAAGCCTGAGACAATTTCGTCACACTGAGGGGAAGGACAGCCAGAAAACTACTGTCCAGCCTGCTAAAACCACTGGTCCCCTAAGGTCACAGAGCCACTTTCACTGAGGAAGCGATAAGAGACAGCAGGGTACTAAGCCGTCTGCTTCAGCCCAGCGTAAATCTCAGAGCTTCTCCAAAGCTCTGCACGAAAAGGAACATTACAGCTTGCCTGAAAAGCAGCTGCCGGTGTCCTGAACAGAAACATTGCCATCTAGAGGCCCCTTGCCTTGTTTGTGGAAGGGCTTGGGAAAACTTGGGAGGAATTTCCATCTTCAGCAGGCACCTGTGCAGAAGAGAGCTGTTAGTAGGGACAGGGAACCTGAGGTTTCGGAGTGCAGCATGGGCCAGGCTCCAAGAGATTTCAATCGATGTTGGATAGAGAGCTTTAAGGGATGTTGCAACACTTGGGTCTGTCTTTTCTCCTTGGGAGAACTTGTCCAGAGCCTAGGCAACTGTTCCTCCTGCTTTGGTGTGTTTAAAGGCCTGCCTTGCCCTCAGCAACCCACTTGGAGACATGTGAGCTGAGGAATCTTCCCTACGCCCATGGGCAAACCATCCTAAGGTGACTGAGCTGTCCTTTGGGGAGACACCAGTGGAGCCTAACCAGAGAGCCTGTGAAATGCAGACAGGTGTGAAAGTACCTGGCTCAGCTGCGTATCTCAAGCCCTCTCTGCCCACAAAGAAGTGCCAATGACCCAGCAACATCCTCCGTAAATGTGGTCTCAGATCCCAGCAGTTCTCACTTTGGACCAGGCCCTGCTCCACAGCAGAGACATTCTCCAGAAGTTTTTTTGGCCCACACTCCTCTACAAGTTAACAGCCCTTCACACACTGCTCTGTCTCCATCACACACGACCAGAGGCATGTCAGGCCACATAGTGCCATATCAACCAGCACCTCCTGGTCAGCAGAGAGGCAGGTCCACCACACAGGAGCATGGTTCAGGCAGCAAACAAGTGTCCCCTGCGGGACTGCACATTAAGTGCTGTGGGGATCACACCTACACCAAAAGCCCTGGCAATCTGAGCCCCAGGAAACCTAAAGGACAGCACAGGAGACTGGAGAGGGCTGAGCAAGGTCTGCAGGTGCCCCTGTCAGGGCAAAGAGCATGCAAGCACAGAGAAGATGCTCCCTCACAAGCCCTGAAGGATGCCGAAACAAGCACTAGGAAGAGGGAGAGCAGCATAGCAGCCTCTGTCCTTTCCAGTGACACATTCGCCAGCAGGCAAGGCCCAGCATTGCTCCTGTGGCTGAGATGGTGGCCCTAACAGCAGGGGCAAGCTGGCCATGAAGCTGAGGGTCAGCAAGGCAAGGAAAGCAGAGGCCCGAGTAGACCACAAGGGAGAGGATACACCAGGGAATTCAGCTGAGGTCAAAGGTAACGTTCTCGTTTCAGGTAAACTGAGGCTGGCCCATTGAAATCAGTGGTTGTAGGCTGGCTTGCACCAGCAAAGAACAGGAGCTGGAGAACAGCCTCCAAGCTGAAGAAACCTCTCGGCCCTACAGAGCAGCCTGCATGCAAGATGCAGATTTCTGCAGGCTGGCACTACACCTTCTGGTCTTACCTTCCAAATTCCCCAGCAATAGCAAGGGCTGTGCTACTATGCGGATATTGTCGTGCCCAGAAAAGTGGCCTAGACAACCCTTAACTCTGCCCCACAGCAAGCACACACCCCGCTGCGAACCACCACCGCAGTGGTGGGACACATCCTGGTGTTTCCTCCCTCTTTTCAAGCTCACCTGGGAGTGCCCTTCTCACACACCGTCTGCAACTTCAAGCACGTCCTCAAATCCAGACCAGTGCTTAGTCAAGAAGCTTTTGTCAGCAAAGATTAATTTCTGCGGTTTGCAGCTTTCTACCTGAGCTACCTCGGAGCTTGAGCTGCCTGGGGAGGAAGAGAAAAGATAATAAAAACCCCTGAATGTGTTGATCAGAAAGAAAGTCTGGTCAGGTGTCCCGTGGTCTTCTCACATTTTTAAACTGGTGAATCACTGGAACTACTAAAGAAAAGAAAAAAACCACCCAGCCCTGAGCCCAGGAAATCTCATCTGGGAAGGTGAGAGACTAGAAAAACACATTTAAGCACAGGTTTTGAAAAAAACCCACTCTTCAGTCTTAATTAAGGCTAGTCCAGGCCAGGTGGCCATTAAAGTGCTTGCGCCGGGAGCCGCGGTTATTACCCACTAATGGATGAGTACGAAGACACCCCAGGATTAAAGCTACCAGCGCCTCTGAGGACCGACAGCTGCTTCCTGGCAGCTTTTTCTTCCTCTCCTCCGCAGTCAGCAGGTTGGTGATGGATGTCTGAGTCCCAACCCTCCTCTCCCACAGCACATCATTTGATTTGCCGCAGACCTGGGGCTAGAGGTCCCCGGTAGCACTCTGCATGCCAGAAGAGGTCACTGTCTCTTTGAATAATGTCCTCTTGGAGTGCCAAGAAGTGACATCAAGCTTTGCCCCTTGCCACCCCCTTGGCATCACAAGGACGCTAGTCAGAGTAGGGGTTACAGGAGGAGTGTTCCCTGCCATCTCTGGCTGCCCATGCATGATTTATACCTGCTGTGTCAGACGGACATTTACATACGTTGGCGTGATTGCACATGCTGCCTCTCAGCAGCGGTGGCACAGCTTACGGAGACAGCTGGTAAGACTAGTCTGCACCATGCCAACCCAAGACCTCCTCCATCCCCGTCTCCACAGAGGAGAGCTAATCCCCCGTACCCTGGCAGCGGCGCTAGGCTTGCCTGGGGTAGATTACTGTTCACACGCAGGAGATGTTAGATGTTTGTAACACAAGCCCGTCTCCTGGGATGCTGCTCTGCAATGGACCATGTTGAACAAGCCGAATCGCTCAACAGATTTGATGCTGAGATCCTGAGACAACGTGAGAACCAGCAACATGCCAGCACAAGGGACGCAGCCAGGATGCAGATCACACGGAAGGTATTCTCTCCCGATACTCCTTTCTCAAACTTCCCTCCCTGCCCCAGTACAGGCTTGCAAGCCTGCCTTCTGCTCTCTGACCCTGCTTTGACAGGTACAGCCGGTCCACGGATCAGCAGATCAGACAAACAAGCAAAGGCACGTGGCTCACACAGCTGGGGAGGAACAGCCAAAACACGTAAGAGACAGACACAGCCACAGGGAGAGAGCAGAGGGAGTCAGCACGGTGCAACAGCATGGGTCCGCAGAGCAAGGACCCCTGGCCATCCCAAGACACGGCTGGGAAGCTCTTCTTCTCCCAGCATTTCAAGTAACTAAGTGGTCTCACTTTAAAGCAACTCTGAACATCTCCTAGCAGGACAGGGCCTACAGCCATATTTTCTCCTTCCCACCCAAACCCCACCTTCGCCACTGCTCGCCAGCCCAGACACGAACACAGGCAAGCAGCCACCTACAAATATCACAGACTGCTCTGGAGTGAGTTAATATTTACGGCGGCATCTGTGCTGCCCTCTCTAGCTGGCAGGACCCAGGGGCGACAGGGGTGTTGAGGGCATCACTGCGAGTCACTCAACCTGAAATTGCAAACATTGTCCCACACTGGGGTCACTCACCACAAGATCTTCCATCACCGTGGCCAGCTGGGACCATCAGTAATTTTTCAGCTGCAGAGTCAGCATTCAGACAGGGCTGGTGCTGCTCTCCCAGCCACAAATTCTGTATTTAAAAACCAAAGCGCAGATAGAGAAGCACCAGGGGGGTGGCAAGGGGGGAGATGTTCATTTGTCCTTAGCAGAACAGCATCGTGGCACCAGCAAACGCTTGGCTTTGAGGGCAGAGGAAAGCACTGGCAGCTACAAATTACTAATCAATGTCAGGTAACAACAGCAGCAGCTAATAATGAAGGGCTGATCAGCTTACTACAGCAGTAATTATTCCTGACACCAGCCCTCAGAAGGAGCATCCAGGCTTAGCACACTGTCTACCATGATGATAACCCAAGATAACTAGAGAAATTTTGTGCTGGAGAAAAAGCCGGGGGGGGGGAGGAGGAAAAAACCCTCAGCAATTAGCAAGACTTGGGGTGCTAATTACACTGCGAATGGTGCGCAGGCTTTGTCTGAGCTAACTTGAGCCTTCCCCACGACGCCAAGGAGGGATGTGAAGTGCCACCACACCTTTCACAAAGCGGCAGTGACAAACGGTTCTGGCAGCTGGTTATTTTTGAGAACAACACAGCTCGCTGCTGCTGACACAGAACCTGGCACCAGACCTTTGCCATCGCAATTGCCTGGGGAAAAGAGCTCACCTCCACAGCACAGAAACAGCTTGGCTCTTCTCCAAATCACCGGGCCGGTACTGAGTCCACCTAATCTGGGTACAGGATCAGTTCAGGCTGTGAAGCTTTTGGGACAAAACACAGCCAGCGTAAAGCTAGAAATCTTAATTTACCAATGAGCCCGAGGTGTGTATCATGCTGCCGTCACCCACGGCTGCTCAGGATCCTGGGGCCATGTCGCTCTGGAGCGCTGCGCAAAGCCCTGACGCAAAGATCCCCATCCCTTCCAGCACAACTGTTGGTCCTCTCCTGATGAAGAAAGTTTCCGTCAGCATTCACCAACAGAGGAAGAATTATTGCACCCGACAGGGGTAGCAGCACGAATGTGTGAACACACGCATGCTTCCCCCATGCACCTCTTACTGCTGGAATAGGTGAGAAAAAAATATAACAGCCCCAAAGGCTTGCAATCGCACATGCCTCCTCACCCACTTCTCTCCCAAGCAGGCGTAATTAAGCACACCATTTTCTCACACCCTTCATTCAGGAGGCTGCCAAATTGCTCTCTCAGCAACGGTATGTATTTTATAGACCTGAGCTATGCAGGAAGGCAGCTGCTTCGGGGTGTGGGTCACTGCAGTAGCCAGCGCACACAGTCGTAAGTTCTGCGAGTCCAGAGATGAATGAAGAGGTTTCAACATTTCTCTGCACAGATCAATGCAGTTACAGCAGCAGCAAGAGGACTCTAGCCAGTTCAGACCCCATCCTCCCAGGCTCTTCCCTCTCCTCCAAGGCTCACAGGCTTTGGTACCTTGCAGGGAATGGGGGCTTTACCTCAGCCATGGGGTCTTTGCAGAGCGCCCTGCAACCCGCCAGGCATATGAACCAGACATTTCACCAGCCTGGCAAGATCCAGCAATTCAAGAGACATCAGAGGTGCCCGTCGGCTCTGTGTTCACAGCCTAAAAAGCTTCCCAACGCATCCCAAATGCGAGTTCTGCCACTCTCCCTCCCTGCAAGAGTGCCCCGTGCCAGCCTGCCTCCCCCCAGCCCGCTTGCAATGCTGTGATACAGCCCACAGTCCTATTACAGGGCAGCGTCAGGGGGACACGGCTACTAGCCCTTATGCAAACAAAATCCTATTGCAACGGAGATCCCGATTCCAGCCTTTATTTACAGAAATTATTATTACAAGGGACCCTGAGGGAAATCATGGTTCTGGGCTTTATATACTGAATTTGGCATTGCTAGGGAAGAAGCCTTGTAACGCTTTGAGACACACTAAGATGCAACTACCTCCGAGTTGTATGTCATGGAGTGGGGAAGAAAAAGGAAAAAAACCGACCATAGACTAAACCATCCCAGGAGAAGAGAAAGGGAATGGCATCCGTATTTCTTCCGTCAGCCAGCCCAAGGTAATTTCCATCTGCAAGGTGCACTAAACCCTTTGTACCACTCGATTAAATTACAGCCGACCTAAGCACAGATAGTTGTTCTGCCAAAAAAGCAGCCCAGTCTCAGCATCCTCCACAGGGCGAACGACTGTGGCCCTGTAGGGGCACGTGGGCAGCCCAAGGAGGGCTAGGAAGGAAAGGAGATGCTGCAGGGCTGAAGCTGTTTGGAGCCGCTGCTCCATGCGACATCGCAAGCAGTGCTGGCACTGACACCGGATGCTGGGCTGAAGCATCTGCTTTCGGCTGAGAGAATACAGATGAGGAAGCGGAGCAAAGTCCCGTTGCATCCTCCTGAGATGCCATGTTTGGATGTGCAGGGAAAATCAAGGCATCAAGCACCGTGGGACACCTTCCTGCCTGCAACTCATGCATAGCCCAGCCATACTTGAGCTCCAACACAGTCCAGCGGTCAGAGCGTTCCCGTCACATACCTTGACTGGTTGATACAAGCAAAGAGGGAAGGATTTTGATGTCTGATAAGGAGCAGAAGAGAGGTCGTCTTGGAGCAGATCAGCCTGTCAGATGCACGCTGTTCAGGCACACTGCAAGCGAGGAGGAGGAGGGAGAAGAGGCATCTGACCTTATGCAGATCTACAGGAATGGCTCTTAAAATTTGTCAGTGCGAAGCAAACAAGGCATCAAGGGAGAAGGGGAGGGGATCTGTACAGTGAGGTCCCACGACACTGCAGCATAGGTACCATAGCACTGTCAGGGTTATAAATCAGAGAGCTGTCACCAGACTGATCGTATGGACCACACCAGGCACCAGCAGAGTGACATACGCCCACTACAGAGAGACCTTCTCCAGCAGAAAGGTCTCCTTCACCCTGCAGATGCTCGGAATAAACAACTTATCATCACTTTGCTGGTACAGAGACAGAAATTTTGACCTTGATGCCAGTTAAGCAGGCCAAGGATGCTCTGACAGTGCCGGACCTGTACACATTTTCAAAAGGTGTTTCTTCAGTTGTTCCCATCGACCTGTACCTAGAAATTATGCATTCCACTTGAAAATATCTCCCCAAGGTGAAGGGCCCAGGGAGGTGTACATCGGAGAAAGGCAAATCCTAGCAGATAACAGAAAGGTCCCACCAGCTGAGACCAACGGGTAGCCATGGCAGCTCTGCAGGAGAGAACCAGGAGTGGTGTTGCTCAGGGACAGCCCAGGTGTGACTGGTGTGTCACAGAGGGGACATCAGCATGGGGTGCCATCTCAAACGCTGAGCCAGACTTCCAGAAATTGAGGCTGGAACCAAACTGTTCCTCCTTTGTGTCCTCAGTCAACTCTTATCTCCTGCTGCTGCCTCCACCAGGAAGGGAGGCCGTGGTCTTCCTCACCTCTATGGACTGCAGCCAACGCAGCAGCCCTGACAATGCAGGGCAACAGAGGTGCTGGCCCCTGCAAAGCTGTTTGCCAGCATTTCAAGGTGAATCTGAGGATGCTGCCGCTTTCCTAAGTGTTAAGAACATGCTCCACTCCAGCTTTTCATCTCAAGCAACACACTGCACACCAAGGGCTGCTTGCCAAAAGCAAACATCACACGCAGGACGAAAAGCATCACCCTTGGGAAATCTGCATCCGAGGAAGGCTGGAAACCTCCTCCCCCCACGCAACTGACAGAAGCACAAGTTATTTGAATCCCTCCCCTAGCAAGACAGTCTCTTTCAATTTGTTCAGTGGACAGATTTCACACCTCACCTGCAGAATGACTGTTTTCTGAAGGAGGAAGAACCATGGAAAAGTCTGAGAACAGTATAAACCAAACACGGATCACGTCCCTTGGTTTTTACTGCTTCTGCCCCACTGAAGCAGGTTAGCAGCAATATTTCAAAGAAACCAGCAATATTAGTAGTGTCTGAGCCACAAGCCAGCAACTGTAAACTGGAAGGAAGAACATAGCTCTCTCTTCACGACCCAGTCTTGTTTCTTCTCTTTTCATAGCACAATTGGAGGCTAAACTTACACTCCAATACAGCGCTGGGGATGAGTCATCTTTGCTGCTGTCAGCTGGAATGATAAGGATGAAATTGCATCACTTATCAGTAATGAGCCAGCAGGGAGGTGGCTGCAGGACCCTCGAGATGGGCTGAGGTCTGCATTACGAAACTGAGCTCAAAACAGGGATGCTCTCAAAAGCCCTAACCTTTTGCCCAATTCCTGTGCAAGCTCAGCATTGCTTCAAAGCCTAAAACCAAGTCGCAGAGACAGTAACTGCTTCTTGCACCTACCTACGGAACAGAAAAACTTTTGGGGGGCTCAGTGACAATTTTAGCACCAAACTGTGGCAAATTCTTAATGTTTTCAAGCTGTGAGTCCTGCAGGGTCAATGTAGGTGGACTCACAGATGTCTCTGACTAATCACACCCAGCTCTTGGCTGGCTGCCTGGTTAAAGATCTGGATTACTTCAACGGGAAGCTGACCCTGATTTAAAGTCAAGCCCACATTTTCCAGCTTCGCATAGGCTCTACCTTACATCCCTTCTTTTTGACATGGCTGTTTCCTCTCCCTCCTTTGGCCTGCCACCAAGAAGCAGGACCATTGGCAGGGTCTCGTAATTGACAGCAAACCAGGCTGATACACTAAACAGCTGAGCAACTAAAACCACTGGTTAAAATTACTTGCAGCAGAACATCAGTCCTTTGGGGACCTCTCCCTAAGCCACCCATGTTAGTATTTATTAATACCTAATAATACTAATATTAATACCTTTCCACTCACACACTTCACGCTCAGGATACAAGAATAGGCAGCCCATTGCAGAGAAAGAGCCACCCAACGTATTGGAGAAGACGTTTGAAGAGCCCCTCCCCAGCTCCAAAAGCAGCCCCTGATGTAGCCCGTGGCCTGCAAGACAGGTGCCCATGTTCCTGTGGCATGTTTAACCCTGAAAACTTATGGCTCACCAGCATTTTCCTCCTGTAATTTGAAACATAACAAGCTGCGTAATGCCAGCCCAGGCTCAGTGATTCATGATAGAGTGGGCATGCGAGAGATCACCTCTTACCTAAATATATATAATTTTGGCTGACAGCTATAATGGACATCAGAGCCTTGCTCTCCATGGGAGATACAGGCAGAGATCACCTCCCCAGGATCAGCTATCTGACCAGAATATAAAGGCAGCCATTGGCATTGAGACTGTTGCTTCGGGGACTGAGAGCTGAAAAAGGCAGCTGCCTTCCCAAACAGCAAAGTAAAGCAGATAAAGGAGCTGTAGGTATATTTGATGATTTAATCAATAAGATAATTATATTAATTCAATAGTTTGATAGAAAGCCACTTCCTTTCTGTTTGATTTAACTGCATTTCAGAATTTTCATGGCTTAGTTGATCAAATACATAAAATAGCAAATTTGTGATAATTAATTAATCGGATATATTTTCCTTAACTATGAATTGCAAGAGGCAGAGAGCGCAATCACCCAGCGACCACATAACGACAGCCCATAGATTTGCATCTGCAGTCATCACGCAACCCACTAACGGTGCCAGAATTCATCAAAAAGGCAGGACAACCATACCACGAGGGGAGCCGGCGGGGACCAGAGACGGTGGTGCATCCACATCCTTTAAGTGTGTGCACCTACGCTTAATACAGAGGAGACCAACCACTTCTAGTGACGGAGTAAAAAGGGCTGGTATCAGGCATATAGTTATCTTCCATTTACAGGGAAAAGGAGTAAAGCATCTTCCTTCAGAAGGGTGGAACAGTAGGAATGCAATTTTTAGCTTTGTTCCCTAGGGAAACACCAGAGAGAGAAGCCAGCGAGCACCACCACCACTCCTGCCCAAAGGCACAGTTAGTGTGGTGAGCTCAATCCTCAGTAGAAACGCCCCAGGGCACCACTGTAAGAGGCTGAAAAGACACAGTAGGAATCTCTACCTAGTTAGACTGCAGGGAATCCCTCCACAAGGCCGGGAGCAGATATCAGTCGCTCTCCTCGGAGAGGTACTTCTCATGTTGCTGGGCTCTCACATTCGAGAGAGCATCCTTCCGAGCTAGGGAGGTTGATGCTGTCTGCAATGATCCTTGAGCTTTTTGCCAAAAACCACACACAACCCCCTCTGCCTGCAACTCTAGCCATACAGCAATTCTCAGTGTTGCCACAACCTGCTTTCAGGCTAATTCTCTTTTTTTCCCTCCCCCTTTCTCCACTTGAAAGCTATCCAACCCCTGACACTGCCAGAAGAGATGCAGTAAAAGCGATTGCAGGTCAGCCTCCTTCAAACAATTCCAGGGTGTTCTTGCCAGGTTCCTCTCCATGTAATACCATCCCTCCAGCAAGAAAGAAAAGCCTCTAAATTAAAAAGACCTGGGCAGCAACCCACCAGCTCCCATTCCTGCCCTGATCAATGAAGCTTGCTAATTAAAAGCAGTTGACCTGAGCAATGAATGGCTTGGAGGAGATAAGCCTAAGGGAGACAAGATTTAAGAATTAAATTACTTGACTGGTCTGTTTTATTTTATTTTACAACCCTAGTTTTTCCTCCTCCCACATGCAGGCAAATGGTGGTTTTGAGCACTCAGTCCCAATTTGTAAGTGCAAAGGAGCAGAGAACATGGTCCTCCTGTTTAATTCACTGTCAAACACCACCATCGCAGTACTTCGGGCTGTCAGAGCAGCTGCTCAGTCTAATCGCCGGGTGACAAGTGAAAAACAGCCAGGTGGCACCTAATTTCTCCATTTTGATTAACTAGTCTTCTGCACCCTTCCACATCAACAGGACTGTGAACAAACACACTTCAGACACTTGCTCTGACTCCACAGCCAGGGTCTCGCTGATGTATTTATCTCTGCCTGTAACCCCTGGGAGATTTATGCCCGGCAATCAAAAGGAGATGACCACCACCCAAAAGCAATAGTGCTTGGGTCAGGTCCCCATCATCTGGCCTTATTAGCAACTCGCAGGTTTGAGTATCTCACCGCACAGGGCTGTAACGCAGATGGGAGGTCCTACAGCAAGCCGGCACATAGCGAACACACCGCGTCTCACAGGACGCGCTGGAATAGCAAGGAAGCAAACAGGGGGCTGGGCTCTTTGGAAAGTTCTTCTATCTAATTTTCAGAGTTGCTTTGCCTTGCTCACGTCAGTATGACCTGCAGGAGCTCAGCGCCTCTAGACACGCTGTTAACAGGAGGCAGAGGAACGGAATGTAACACTTCCTGGCGTCAGGAGAATTGGCTACAAATGTGGGGGGGGTTTCCCCCCCAATATGAGCAGAAATTCCAGTGCAAACATGAAACATGTTCTCCTTCAAACACCAGTATTGGAGGGCCTTCACCACAAAATAAGGAGATTTGCCCAGAGCATATGCATTTGCCCAGAGAAAGCACATTCTTGGGAGAAAAAAGCAGCTTCCTAACAAAACACTTGGGATTTTTTTGTATGTTCCACATGCAATCTTGGCATTCATTTTCTTTTAAAAAAACACTGCCTTGGAGTTGAGGGGGACAAGACGAAGAACAGGAGCCACAGCAATCCGGTTTGTATAACTTATTAATCCGCTGCCCTTTTTTCTCCTGCATCTCATTTCTTTCCTCACTCAAGACCCTTCCTTGCTTGGATGCCCCGAGACCCAGCCTTGCTGGGTGGGGAGCTCTTACACTCCCAGGCCACGTGCTGTCTGCCACTGCAATGGTATACGTACCGCAAGTTGCTTTCGCTGGATGCTGCTCCCTCCTGTCCCAGGCAGCCAAAAGAGATGGCAGGCTGTGCAGGCAGCCCAGAGCGGGCAGTCCCCAGGTGGCTCACACACCCTATCTCCCAGACTAGCATCTTCAGAGCTCCCTTCTCTGGTCACCGTGCCTTGTTCTTGCTTGTGCAGAATGAGCACCTCTGTGAGAGGATCTAAGCTCACACACAAGGCAAGATCATGGCCCTCTACAATCCCTGCCCCACACCTGGAAACGAGTCGCTGCAGGCCTAGCTATTCTTTGCACAATCCTCTCAGCCAGGTACCAGGTCTCTTCTGTGCCCACACTTCAGTGGCTGCTCCAGTGGTTTGAAGACTGGGCCCTCCACCACGATCCAAAGGCTTTCTACGCCCAGCAAGACCCGCAGGGAGAATTCAAGGGTGCAGCAGCCCCATAGCACAGTCAGCTGCCAGCGTGGGCAGCACAGCCCACGGCAAGTGCTTATCATCTCCAACTCCTTATTGTATTTGTGGCCATCATGCACAGGTGCTTGCCAAGAGCTGACAAACAGGGCTGCACTGGTCCTCAGCCTGATACCGCAGCAAACCTGATGCAGCTCCAGCTTCCACCTGCTTGGGGGACACCAGACAAGAGCCAGTGGAGTGACCAGCTTCTTTTTTTGCATGTGAAGAGATTGCTTCTGGATAAAGTGCTATGGGGGTCCCTGGTGAGAAAGCAAGTTGTGGTGACGCACCTGGTTCTGTTCTCTCCCACTTCAGCTCTGGCATAGCTGCAGGCCCCAAAGGGTTGCCCCCACACCTGTTGATCCCAGATTTTCAGACTCAACTCTGCATTCGGTCCCCCATCATTATGCTCTCTTTTCACCTTCATACAGCTTGCAGCAACTTGCTTACGATTTTCCAACCAGCATAGCTTGGACACACCTGATACTGGACTGACCCTTAGAACAAGGCAATTTCTATTTCAGCTGCAATTACAAACTAACATAATGCTCTATTGCTTCCTGCAGTCCCCTGAAACAAACGGATTGTAGGGTGACAAAAAAAGTGACTGGCAGAGCATAGCTCCTCTTAAGAGGAGTTGGTCATGAATTAGGACCCTAAGGCACTACCACCAGAAATAGAAACAAACAATGCCTCCTTGCAAATGCCAGCCAAAGGAAAAATAATTCAGCACCAGAAATCTAAGCATAGCCAAGCTGCATCTCAGTGAGGCAGCAATCGTTACACCTCTTCACCAAGGAAAGCAGCACATAAGTGCACAGCAATAGACATGGAGTCAAACACACCGTGCTGCAAAACCAGAGATATGTCTCAGAAGTGCCCCAGAGATGGCCACACAGTTTGTAGGGATCATCAAACTTACAGGGACATCATGGCTCATGCATTGTTTAAGCTGCATAAACAAAGATGTCTGAGATGTTATAATATACTGTTACTCAGCCCTAATTCCCCAGCCACTGTGCTGTCCCTGAAGTAACCCCATTGTTTTTATTACCAGGAGGGAGCCAACTGCAAACCCAACCACATTTCCTTCTGAAGGGAAGAAATTGCATCAGAGATGCAGCGAAACATCCTCATCTGACTTGTGAAGCCCGAGATTTCTTTAAAGAAATCTCCTCTCTCCAGCAACACCTCCCTCCTGCCCAAAGGCGAGAGAGAAGCACAGGAAGGCGTGAAGAGAAGCAATGCTGGATAGTCCATCAGGGGAGGGTGCTGAGACACAGTCCGTTCCAGCCACCTGGCTGAAATTCAAATGCTGGATTAGTGTCTCTGGCACACTGTTAATAGAAGGCAAAGGAGAGAAATTTAATGCTTCCTTCTGGCCTTTCAGATCTACAAACCCCTCCCAGGTAGCAGACAGCCTGGTCCATCAAAGGGAGACGAGAATCAGAAATCAGACCCATTTGTCACAAAACATTTCCAGGTAGAGGAACCAAGCTGAATTTGTATCAGGGAGAGAAGCTGTAATAACACAGTAGCAGCTGGGAACTCCAGACAGGTGAAGGTCAGGGCTGCTTAGCATCTGTTACAGTCATGGGCCACTCAGAAAACCAAAAAAGAGCAGAGGACGAACGCCTCCCCTTGGCAAGCTTGCTCTCGTCCAGCTGGATATGAGGGGCTTTGAAGGTTGGAAACTCAGCAGGGATGGCTGAAGTGAAATACAGAGGAAAACGGAGATATGAAAGAAGAAAAAAAAAGTTAATCTTCAAAAACGGAAAGTATTTTTGTTTATTTTCTTTTTGGTCACCAAGGTAGCTCCAGCTGTGACTTGCATCCTGGGCCTGAAAGGAAAATGCTAGTTGGAGCTCTTGAGAACTGGAGTCACGTGTCATCTTTGTACTGAGCTACAGCTCACATAAATGTGAGGGTGGCAAGCCTGAAGGTCCCATTTAGCCACATAAAGGGAAAAGTGCTCCAAAAGACAGACCTTGATAAAACATGATCCAAATGGGGACACATTCAGCATCCCTTGGGCTACGTGACAGCTGTCCCAACAGCTCCAGGCAGGGTTTGGCGTTGGCTTCTGGCCAGATCCATTCAGCAGGTAAGAATAAGAGGTAAGCAAAGAGACTGACGTTACACTGAGATTTGCATATATCCTATTTTTCCTATCAAATCTCTGCAAAAACAGCAGGTTTCCACCTCCCCTCTTGGACACCTACAAGGATCAGCAGCTGGAAGCCCCTTACCACTGCCAATCCCAGCACCCAAGGACCTGCCATCTGTGTTGCAGCCTGCCTTTTGTACTGATTTGTCGAGTTTTTGCCCTGATTGTATGCCTCGGGCAGGCAACAGTTGCTTTGTGCAAGGACTTAGAGGAGGGAAGTTTTACAGCTTGGCTGCTGCCAACACACAGATGTTACAGGCTGGGTCACGGCAAGGTGCTAAAGGCCTTCAGAAATGTTGCAAAGCATTAATTATGTTCCTGCGTCTGTTCTTTAACCCTCACACACATCTTCTTTCTTCCAGGGGCTGCCAGAATGACAATCGTGAACGGGAAATCAAAGCAGGAGGCTTTGAAAGGAAGAAAATCAGACACTTCAAAGGTTAAAAGAAACAGCGCTCTGCAAACACAGGGTTTTTTTCAAGCTGCTCATCCCTGCCATTCGCTTGAATGCCTCCTCTTCTCCCACTTGGTGCAGCGCTGAACTCCAACAGCACCCAAGGAGAGATGGAAGAGGTCACCCAAATCCTGCTGTATTATGGAGCATGTCTCAGCTGGGTGATCCACACTGTCACGATTTTGGCCAAATTGGCCAATGGCCGGCAACAGATGCTCTCCCCCCACCTCTCGCACATGGAGAGGACGAGGAGAGATAAAGAGATTTGTGAGTTTAGAAGAAACTAAACTACTTTAATGAAATATTAATAATAAAATAAAAAGGAAAATAATGAAATAGATACAGTATATACAAAACCATAATAAGCTCCCAGGATGTTGTCACCGGCAGGCACTGGGGAAGTGCCAGACTGGACTCAGCACCAGGTGGGAACCGGATTCCACAGATGGAGTCAGGAATCCGCGGATCAGGATCAAAAGCAGATGAACAGACAGGGTCCTCCTCGGATATCAGCCATTGAAGGAAGAGAGTTGACCCTTTGACCCCTCAGCTTTTACACCGAGTTTGAAGCAGATGGGATGGAATACCCCTGTTGGTCAATTTTGGGTCACCTGCCCTGTCCACTCCTCCCTGCAGGCGGGACCTCTCCACGCCCTCCCATCCCCGACCCTCCAAAGGGGCAAATAACAAAATTAGAGGACCTTGGTTGTTATAGCAGTAAGTATAAACAAGAGCCTCTCTGCTTACCGTTCCTTGGCACTAATTGTAACCACTGGTCTGATCACTCTGAGAACGGACCGTTTTCGGCACAACACGCTGTTAATTTCAGAGAGTTAGAAGAGGCCTAGCTAAGAAGGAAAATTGCTGAACAGAAAGTTGGTTCTGTTCTACCTCAGACCGGGACATGCGCTTGGAAATGCTTTGTCTTGCAAGACTGGAGGGAATGGTTTGCAGGCTGGGGTTAACCAAGCCCGCCTGTGCAGGTCCATAGATGAGAATGCACTATAGCATCCTGAGAGGGGAAAGGGGTTTCCTCGCAAGTCTGAAATACCCCTTTATGCCCCAGTTGGACCAGAGCTGTACCGAGCTGGAGAGCAAAACTCAGATGTACCAATGACCAAACTGCTCTGCTGAACCCAGGCTCAGAGCTTCTCCCGTCCCTGCTCTGGAGGCTGGGGAACACCAAATGTCAAGACAGCATTCAAGCACGCTTACCTGTAACAGTGCTGGCAGACGTAGGGACCTAAGAGTCTCCTAAACTTGCCTTGTCCTTCAGCCCCCTGACAGCCTGGGCTGTCAACAGAGGTATGTGCCTGGGCTGGCAACACACCTCCCAGGGTCCCTGCAGAGGCAATCTCAAGAGGACTTATGCACGCTTCTCTGGGCAATCGGAGTATTGGAAAATCTGTAGCTACTGCTGAGAAAGTAGGTCCATCCCTACAGCCCGGTGCCGTTCAGAGCTGCCACTGTGGGAGGGCAGAACTGCTTCATTAAGGAGGTCTGTATCCAGATTCCTGAGCCCTGCTGAATACCCTGCAGAACTAACGAGTGCCGACACAACGCCAGGGCAGCCCTTGCAGTGCTAAAGCTGCGGCCTGCCTGGGGAGGCATCTCAATGCCTGGCTAACCAGGGCTTCTTGTGGGGAAAGTCTGCCCATCGCTAACAGGCAGCTGCAAATCGAAGCCCCAGCTTAAACACAGGCATCCGCTAAACATATCCATATGGGCTGGGCTGCAGTTGTGACACAGGACCATGAGTGGTCTAACAAAACCCACCAGGCTCCTGAATGGCTTCTCCCTCCCCCATCCTCTGTGCTTTAAGCTGCAGTCAAACAGAGCATAACTCCTTTTAAGACTTGCAGATGTTGTGTTTCTGAATCATCTGGCTGGGCAGCTCGTGCTAGCGAAAGGAAACAAGATCGTCTCCGGAATCCTTTGTGCTGCGGCTCTCCGTGCACAATAAGCTCCTGCGCGCTCGTGGGCTAAATAACTTTTTATGCTAGAAACGAAGTAGTGGGGGAGGAAAACAAAACAAAAGCAGACTCAACAACAGCAAACAAATAAGCAGAGACTGAGGTGATGGAAAAGCAGGCAGAAAAAGCTACGCTGTTGTGCCTGGACACATCATCCCACACAACAGCATCTTCCAGCAGCTTCCACATTTAAAAAGGCAGAAAACAACAAAGACTTTAAGTTTTGCCTGACATCTCCTGGACATGTCTTCAGCCAGGGTTCATTATGATGCAGCACGCTGGCCAGGACTTGAACTACATAATGGCCCCAGACAGCTATCAGTACCCTCAGCTGCTGCTGGCACAAATGTTAGCTCCATTGCAACCTTAGGAGCTATGATAACTAAAAAAAGACCAATGTACAGACCTTGAAAGAGGATCCACAATAGCATGAAGCACTCGAAGCCGCAGGGCCATGTAACACCCTGACAGGGGGAGGTGAAGTAGTTTCCTCCAGGCAGCTTAGGACCCTCATTCCCTGGTACCCAGAGAGGATGCAAGTCCTCCCACACCAATGTAGTGGGTGATAGCTTTCCTCCCCTACAGGGACACTCCACGGGGTGCCATGGGGAAGCCTGGCCCTAGGTGCACAGCCATTTCAAGCGGGCGTCGGAGATCAGCAGTGTCATCCGAACTCAAGCTCACAGCACCCACTTAATCCTTACGCACTGGGCTTGGGCTTGCCTTCCTTGGTCAGCTGTCCTAGGGCAGCTGGGGGTGGGCTGACACCAGATTCCCACCAGGATAGAGCAACAGCCAAACAAAATCCCATTAAAGGCTTTGTGGGGAGCAGCGTTTGTGTTAGACATGTCTGGAACCCCCCCATTTTGCTTAAATACCAAGCAAGGAGACGATGTTTTTATCTGCTTAATAGAACTCTTCAAACTACATGAAACCACGTGGCCTAGGCTGGTTATTTTAAAACAACATTCAGCTGAGACTTTTGTTTCCAACAGAATAATTTAACACCCTGCTCTTGCAGAATACTTTCACCCCCAGATATTAGAGTGGTTCAGAAAGTCTATGCTGATTTTACAAACCGGGGGGTGGGGGGAATGCAGCAACATGATTCACATCACCTGCAATCCCAGGAGCAGAAGCTTGTACCTGCCCAAAAGAGCCACGGGAGGGACAGGCAGAGAGGCAGCTTCTCCATCAACCTCTCCCAAACAGCAGCTTTCTTCCTTCTGCTTCTTTTTCCAGCATTTTTTTTTTTTAATCCCCCCCAAACTCCAAGTCCAAGTTACTTAAATTTCACAGAGGGGCTGATATCTTCTGATGAAGATGATCCCATAGGTGTTATTGTCTGGCTGCCAGCTCCCAGGAAACAGGCGAGGCATGAGGGCGGTTGCTGTTTTTAACCAGAGGCCACGTCTGACTCGAGTGTTAGGGGAGTTAATGAGCGCTGTGCAGTAGGAAGGAGGGCTGGGAGAAAGCAAACAGGGAAAGCTTTGTTTTTATATTTCATTATTTTTATAAGAAAAATAAGCCAGGGACCTTAAGAGGGGCATAAAGGGGATTTTTTTTTTTTTTTTTTAAGTATCAGAATTACAGGTTTGCAGCTGGAAGAGCCTGCTGAGAGGGACATCCTGTGCCCAGAGGTGAATAGAAGGGAGGTGGATCGAATGGAGGTCTCCATGCAGGACATTACAGGTCAGCTTGCTCTTCTAGGTCTCACGAAAATCTGGAAGGGAGACATCCCTCATACTGTATTAGTGGATCCTGTTGGGGATGCAGCTGCAGCTGTGGTCAGACAGGGAAAGCTTTGACTGTATGCGGTAAAGGCCAGACATGTTCTCCCCAGCAGCTTAAGGTCCACCTCACCTTCTAGAAATCGAGACCTGAACTAATTTGCACAGTATGAGGAACAGACCACCCCAGCCGTTCCTGCTGACGTGAACTCCGAGGTATTCACATACACACACTACAGTCCTAGAGGAGAGTCCTCTGTAGCTCACCCCATCTACCCAGCCCCATCTCAGACACAGGACAGGTCTGCATGATGGACCTTCTCTTGGGGGTAAGAGTCCCCAGGCTGCCCCCCAAGGAGTTCAGGCACCCTGGGAGCTCCCTCACCAGCTCTGAAGGGGGTTCAGGCCACTTGGTGGGTGCTCATCACCAGGGAAGTCGAAGCCAAACCCAGTCATCTCCAGAAAAGACAGACAGGGTGAGCAAACCTGACACTATTCCCCTTAAAGCAGCAGGGGAAAAGTTAAAAGAGAAGATTTATGGGCATATATCTCTGCCAGAACCACCAGGTGATCGTGTGTACACATTTCTCTACTCTAAGACCTAATTTTATGCCATTTCCCTTGATTTGCTGTTCCTTTTCTCCCATTGCCTTGATTTAGGGCCCAATTATTTCTTGTCCTCTTGCCAGTGAAACAAAATATTTCATAAGCACTCCTGCCGCCTCTCCCCACTCCCTCCCTCCTTTGGATGCTGGTTTCAATGCCTGACTCATACCTCATGTTCTGCAAAATTTAGAGTATTTTAGTGAACACCTAATGATGATTTTACCATTTTTCACAGTGATGCAAATGCGATTTGGCAGCAACGAGCTCGCTGTTGGAATTTAAGTGAGTCTGTGGTCCCCACAGCTTTGGCACGTCTTTGCAAAGCGGTCCCTGGGGATTGCCACCTGGGCAGGATTTCCTTCTGATGAGACTGTGTACTTCACTAGGAATGAGCCACGTGCCCTGGGCTGGTGGATACACGCTGTACTAGGATAGGGACAAGGGCAGACAAGTCAACCCAATAGCTCATCTAGTTCCCTAGTTCCCGACGATATATAAGCGATACCCTGCAAGAGTTGTGGCTTCAAGAGCAGGACGGTACTACCACAAGGCAACTCCCTGGCTGGACCACATCACCTCTTTGACGTAGCTGCATGCCCATGTCAGCCCCAGCCTTCCAGGGAAGAGTTGGGGACTGTCATCCATACACAAGTACGTCTAGGGTCTGGTCCTTCTCCCTAATGATACGGACAACAAATTCTGCCCTCATTAAAAGGAAATGTAAAGAGTAAGACAAAAAGGACAATGCCTGTCTCTGGTGGGTCCCCAGTCTAAACTTCCAAGCGTAATCAAATCTTTCAAGTAGTTCATCACAAAAGGACACTTGGAATCCACCCCAAAACCACAGGAAAGGACAGACGGACTACTGTCAGCACGCCGAGCACAAGCCCTTGGGAACAGTCCCAGGCAAACTCTCTCCTCTCCCTGTAGTTTTACAATAGCTTTCCATTCTTCCTCCCACTCCTGCCCAGGCTTGCACGATCACAGCGTATAGCTTTTCTATAGCATCCTCCTACTAGTTCCCACAATCATATCCAAACCTGTCACAATACAACATAACCATGAAAAAGACAGTTTAAAGTGCTATTTCAATATTGCCAACCTTTTTCAGGGAGATGTATCCATAAAGCGAGGTGAGGAAGGTGAGGGGACCAACAGCACAGATCAAACCAGAGGTTTCCGAGGCTGTGGGCAGGGAGAAAAAGCTAATCAAAAAAAGCTCTGAATCAAGAGGAGCAAAGACTCAAAATTGGGTCTCCTGTATTCTGAACTCATGTCTCAGACCCGGGTAACCTCTGACTTCTATGACCCTCAGCTGCTTGCCTCTACCCGCACAAAACAATTCCTTTAGCCTTTTTTTGTTTTTCCCCAAAAAAAGAAAACAGCTCACTGGCTATGAAGCCTTTCCATACAAGCGTCATCTGAAAAATTTCAAACCCTTGAAAGCTGCAGCAAAATCAGGCTGTGCTCACCAGCCGGCTCAGACTTGGGTTGCTCTTCAGAAAACAAGAACAGCTCCTGTATTGCCTGGCTTGTCCTAACAGCAGACATGAAGTACTATCGCTCTGGTTTACGTGGTGGCTGTACATGGATGAGAAGTAAAGGACACTTCAGCCAGCTAGGACAGGTGAATTCCACAGCTTCTCCTAAAGCCAGTGAGGGGTATCTCCAGTGATTCTAGTCCTGCCAATGGTTTGCAGTAACCAGGAAGAAAGATTTTTGAGTGTCTGGAGAAGAGGATAGGGAGAGGTACTCTCTTCTGGTTACTTCGAGCTATGCCTGTTCCCTTCACCCTAGCAGATGATTGCCACTGCACATGGAGAAGTGTCCAAACCGGGCTCCATGCTTAGCCACCACTGATGGGGTCAAGCAGGCAAGAGAGCTGGACACAGCTGGGAGATGCAGAGCCCTGTCAGAAACCAGGCCCCAAAGCGTCATGATGGGAAGCCCTAAGAGGCTTAAAGCAACATTCATGCACCCCAAAGCAGGCAGTGGGATCTGACCTTCACACCCACCACCACAGTTGTTGGCAGTTCACCCACACATTTCACAGAACCTGGACGACAAGTTGAGTCATGCAATGGCGTTGATCCACACTAGACTTTTTGCTGCTCTGTTATGCGACTTGTCTCCAAAAAGTTTTCCAAAATAATCGACTCCCAAATGCCACAAGAGCAAGACCGCTTTGGTCTTTGGTAATACAAGAAAGGACGGATGTTTGTCGGGGGGTCTCTTTATCCGAACCTAAGAAACAGAAAGCTAGTTCTACCTAGAAACTGCAAATAAGAAGGGAAAAACAAATAAGTAGGAAACCTGAGAAAGGTTCTGCAGACTGCCTTACTCCACTGCAAGGACTATGTAAGGCAAGACGTCTCTATTTCGAGTGTGCCCTGGGAAAGGCTTCCGGGACACCCTGCCTACCACTCTGTGGGGCATTAACGCTGCTCTGGGCTCCCTCTGATTATCAGGCCCAGCTGAAATCCACCTGCAGCTTGGGGAGGTTTGGGGACTGGTAACTCCTGGATCTGTAAGATCCAGAGTCCTTAGAGGATGCTAACCAGGCTAACTTCATTCCTCTTCATCACTTGGTACAATAAGGTCTGCTAACTGTGTTGGCCTGGGGTTTCCTAGATGAATGTCACTTTGCATTTATCACGTGGCTATGGCCGGCTGGAAGCATCACCTCCAGGGGAAGATGACTCACCCTAAGCACACTGTTTTGCATAGGGCCAGCTAAGTCCTGTCCAGTAGACCAGCCTCCTTTCAAGCTACCTGTCAACCTAGCAGAGGCTGGACATGCCCCTGAAGCTAACATACCACAGTTCATATTCCTTGCAAGTACTATCACAGGGCTGAACTCCCCTGAAAACTATTGGAAATAGTAAAAGCTGGCCATTAAGGCAGTTTTATATTGGATAGAGATATTCTACATTGTAAAGCATGTTTACAAAGACCATTACATTCTCTCCCTTTTCCTTCCTCAGAGGAAAGATGATAAGTGTCTAGACGGCTGTTCATAGCCCAGGGCAAGGGAAATACAACATCCTCCGTAACAGCTAGCAGAAGTACCAGAAAGCACAGACACGCTGGGACCCAGAGACAGAACGCTTGCCCAGCGCTGCACCAGTGCCAGGACACTATCAAACCCAAACCACCTCTGGCAAGCCCACTCCAGAGCCTTTGTACCACTCTCCCAGCAGCCCAGGTGCTGAGATGTTAGGGAAAGAGGTGCTTGTTAGAAAGTCTAGCTCTGACCCTGAACAAAACAGAAGTGCCTGGGACTGCTCTCCAGATAACGAGACTACAGCATGCAAGCAGCGCAGTGCCTCTGCGTGGTTACTCTGCTGCCGAAAGAAACCTTTCCCATTTGATTTGACCATTACACAAGCACAGGGAAGAAGCGTGTTTGGTCCCCAGAGAGCTCACTAAGCTAGTATTTCTGTAGGGAACGGGTGCCTGTGCACCAGAATCTAAATATAGCTTTAAAAAATAAAATCAGCCTCTACTCCATCTGATCAAGAGAAAAGACTTTGGAGGGTAAACCAAGACAGCAGTGCCTGCTCAGATTTACAGAGCTACTGAATAACAACTTGGAGAGGTCTCTACTGAATCCATCCCTTGAGCGGATGCGCAACTACATAACCCTGAAGTCCAGCTATAGTTTTCTTTGCTGCCTGGCAAAATCCCCAAAGGTAGAGAGGAAGAAAGGCCCCTTAATGACCTTCATCAGTGACTTAAGAGGACAGGGCACAGCACACTATCAGCAATTTTGCAGACGATAAAAAACAGGAAGGAATGGGTGACAGACCACATGGTTGCCATGAAGATGATTAAGGGTTTGGAGCACACAACATGCAAGGAGAAGCTGAAAGAGCTGGAACTGTTTAGTCCAGAGAAGACAAGGCTCAGAGAGATCTTATCCATGTGCATGTAATCCCTCATAGGAGGCAGTAAAGACAACAGGTCCAGGCTCTTCTCAGTGGTAACAGGCATAAATTGAAATACTAGAAATTACATTTATACACAAGACCTTTTTTTTTACTGTAGCAGCAATCTAACACCTTAACCGGTTGCCCAGAGAGGCATCCATCCTTGGAGGAATTCAAACGCTGACTGGATGCGGTCCTGGGCAGCTAGCTACAGCAGACCCTGCTTTGAGCAGGCAGGTTGAACCAGACAATCTCCAGACGTCCTCCAACCTCAGCTATTCCATGATTCTATTGGATGCAGGATTCAGGGTGCCCGATTCTGATGCTGGGAACAGGAGGAATGTGGTTAGGGCCACAGCAGATCTTCTATCCCTTGTCCCACCTCATCTCATTTTTAACAAAGGTTTGGATTCAAAGAGCTCCAGCACTCTCTCCAAAAGGAGCTGCTAAGAAAAACATTTACAAGGCTTCAGCCTTGGAAGAGCAGATGTTCACCAGAGATCAGTTTTTCCATTCATCCATGGGATGGATCAGATCAAAAAAGCAGGGGCAACAGAAATCCTAAAACATGTAGGTCCTCAAATGCTAGAACATTTCCCAGCCCTTTCTTTGATAGATTGCAGTAAAAAAAAGACATCACAGAAGAAAGACAAAACTTGGTTTACTGGACCCTCCTAATCGAGCTCTAGTGCCTAGCATCAAAAATTAGCTGATTAAAATCCAATTTCAAAGCTTATTAACTTTTAAATGAGAAATGCCGCCATGGTGAGCTTACTCCAGCATGCTATTTCTGGCTTGGCAGAAGTGGCTGGCAGGGAAAAGCAGCTCTTTACTTATCAGCGCCCAGCTAAGACCCAGATGAGGCAGGAGAATTTCACCTCCCCAGACCACTTTAAACAAAGACTAAATGAACAAAGGAACTTCCCTTAAGCTGGCTATTAAAAACGGCTGGGAATTTCCCCTTCATGCCACCCACAGATCATTTGAAAGCCACAAAGAGCCACTGTGTTGCATTTCTAAGCTACCCAACATTCACATCCTTGCAAGATATTATGTTCAGGCTGGCAACTGCCAGCTCTGTCATGAACTCTCTGGGTATTTTCAGCCCATGTTCTCCTTGCCCAAGCGCAGTAAAGAATGGGGCTGACTCAGAAAAGCAGAGGCTTCTGTCCTTACAGCAGCTGTACCACCACAAGTAGCTCTATCCCACTGGACAAGGGCTGAGATACCCTGGCCTTGCTGGCCAAGGGAGATGGCGAACAAAGCTGAAATCTATTTGCCACAGGGACATAAATCCCGCTCCTAACCTGTGATCCCTCCAGGCCCCTTTCAGTACGTTTTAAAGTATGCAAGATATAGGGTGGAGTTGCGTCCTAGAGTTTCAGGGTTGAACACATTCCTTATCCTACGGACAAGTGGAGGTGAAGCACTGCCCCTCGGGGAGCCAGTTCATCCCATCCCCTTCTGTTTGAGGTATACCTCACAGCACTGCTCGCAGAGAGTTTCCCAGCTTCTCCCCTCTTTCCCAGGCACAGCAACCGTAAAGATGAGACATGCAACACACGATTCCATAGCAAACTTTTTCAGATGCTAAGGGTACATTTTTCTCTCAGGTACACAGTTTTTTCAGAACATCTCTCATCTGGGGAGACAGTATTTAAGGCCATCTGTGCCCAAACAAGGGCATTCACCTTTTCTGCTGAAGGACTGACTTTATCAGATGAATGCAGCAGTTGTCTACATCAGCTACTGACAGGGACTCAAATGCATGCAGCAAGTGTGGCAACTGTGAAGCACTAAGGTCTGGGTCTAACTCTTGTCCTGCTCCCAGTGAAACACATGACACATTCTCAAAAAGCATCAGAACAAGGCGAGGTTAACACCAAAGCATAGAGGGGAAAGGCAATTCATGCTATTGTACATTAAAGAAAGAAGGCAGCAGGTGGTCAGGGTGACCACGTTTGCTTTGAAGAATGGCTGGTGACAGCTAGACAACAAACACCTTGTCTCCGGGAAGTGCACCTTGGTATCTTCTTTCCTTTCTCCTGCTCTGCTTCAGTTATACAGATGGGCATGAAGCAGGTAGAAGCCACTCTAACTTCTGGAGGATGAACAGTTATGGTCTCTGCCACCAGTTAGTGGTCTGGAATAACCTCCCTGCACATTTATGCAAGCCCTTCAGAAGACTCCTGCTCCAGCAGATCAGGCCCAGGCTTTCAGAAGAAGGAAATCAGTTATTTTTATGCATCCCTTTGCAATGACCGACCAGGGACCCAAGGGCTCATTCCCACTATGCACAGTGCCTCTGGGGACAGGAGCAGCCTGGACAGCACAAACCAAAGGCCTTCCCCATCAAAGTCAAACCGAACAGAGCATGCGATGTTGGGGAGAGAAAATGGTTTAGCAGCATACTTCACCTCCACATGGGGCACCCAGCAGCACACAGCTCGGATCCAGTCTCTGAGACTGAGCTCACTGAAAAATACTGTCACAAAAAATGTAGTAGTATAATACCTCCCTGCTGGTAGTGAGGCAGCTATTGCATTGGGGAAAGAACACATTTCTCCTCTTAAGAGAGGCTGGGTAGGGGTTGGGACAGAAAGGAAGCTTTTTCTATAAACAATAGGTTTTCTCTTACACAAACTACCTCTACCAGCAGAGTCTAGCTCTCCTATTACACAGTCTATGCCATCACACTAGCCGAAAGGAGTAAGGGTCCCCACGCAGCCTGCGACACAGCCAAAAAGTCAGCACGGGTTCTGCAAGCGTCAGCTTTGAGCTCCAGCTGGATGCTCCCAAGACCTGTAACCCTGCTCTCTCTCGCAAGCTACACCGTGCTGCATACTCCAGCAGCAAGCTACAACCGAGCTGTGAAACAACACTCGGAAGTGAAGACACCACCAGATCACCCAGGCTGAGGAGAGGTGACAGTAACAAGGAGGGTTATGTTTAGCCTCACATCTGTGCTGTTTGGAGGCTGTCTTCAGGGGAGGAGGAAAAACATCTTAAGAATAAGTCTTTTACTTGGAAAACATCCAANAAAAAAAAAATAGAAAAACCAAAAAAAAACAACAGTCTGAGAGAATAGGTAATTCAATGGAGAGAGACTGTTGAACAGAAGAGGTCAGGAGATGCAGGGAACACACATGCAGAACCACCAGCCCAGGGAAGATTTGGGGAAAGCAGACATCTTTGGTGCGAACAGGCATGCTCCTGCTCGCCCTGCCTGGCTGTCTCACCAGCATCATCTTGCAGGGGAAGGAATGAAGCCCTGTGCCACCTCCACTTCTCACAGACTCCCCTCCTATAGCAGGGGGAACTAGCTCCAGTATTCCCTGAGCTCTTCCATCCCAAAGCCTGGCAGAAAGCCAGATGCCAGGCAGGAACTGGCGAAGGTAGCCCACTATGGAGGACATGCAAAATCACCGAATCTGGGCCTCAGGCTGTAACTAGCTGCTTCATACAGCTGCCCAACATCAGAGAGCCCTCCTGCACCTCCTCCGAAAAGCACTGGTACTTCTTTCCTTAGCCTCATTCAGCCCCACCACACCTGGTCCTGGACCACATCCTACTGCAACAGCAAGCACCCACAGAGGAGTAGAAAGGCACACACTGCTCAGGAACCAGCTCAAGCACACAATTGCAAGCACATTCCGACCTAGAAGGCTACAGAGGCTACAAAGACCTAGAAGGCTACAAAGATGTTGCAAGACTATGGAGGGAGAAAATTAGAAAGGCTAAAGCCCAACTAGAACTTTGGATGTTAAGAACAATAAAAAGAGTTTCTATAAATATATTAGTAACAAAAGGAGGACTCAAGAGAATCTCCACCTTTTATCAGGTGAAGGCAGTTAACAGAGTGATAAAGGATGACGAGAAGGCTGAGGTACTTAGTGCCTTCTTTACCTCAGTCTTCCGTAGCAGAGTTGGTTGTTCTCTGAGTACCCAGACACCTAAGCTAATAGATAGGAGCAGAATAAGGCCCCCATAATCCAAAGGGAGATAGTGAGGGACCTGCTCCAACACCTGGACATACACAAGTCTATGGGGCCAGACGGGATCCACCCGAGGGTACTGAGGGAGCTGGCAGGGGTGCTCACCAAGCCACTTTCTACCATTTACCAGTAGTCCTGGCAAATTGGGGAGGTCCCAGTTGACTGGTGTCTAGCAAATGTGACGCCCAACTACAAAAAGGGCCAGAAGGATGACCTGGGGAACTACAGGCCTGTCAGCCTGACCTTGGTGCCTGGGAAGGTCATGGAACAGATCATCCTGACTGCTATTATGTGGCACACGAAAGACAACCAGGGGATCAGGCCCTGTCAGCACGGGTTCATGAAAGGCAAGTCTGCTTGACAAACCTGATGTCCTTCTATGACAAAGTGACCCCCTTGGTGGATGAGGGAAAGGCTGTAGGTGTTGTTTACCTGGACTTCAGCATCTTCCTGGAGAAACTGACTGCCCATGGCTTGGACGGGAGTAGCCTTCACTGGGTTAAAAAGTGGCTGGAGGGCCGGGCCCAGAGAGTGGTGGTGGATGGAGGTAAATCCAGTTGGCCGCTGGTCACGATTGGTGTCCCCCACAGCTCAGTTTTGGGGCCGGTTTTGTTTAATATCTTCATCGATGATGTGGATGAGGGGATTAAGTGCACCCTCAGTAAGTTTGCAGACAACACCAAGTTGGGTGGAAATGTTGACTTGCTTGAGGATAAAACGGCTTTGCAGAGGGATCTGGACAGTCTGGATCAATGGGCCAAGGCCAATGGTAGGAGGTTCAACAAGGCCAAGTGCCGGGTCCTGCACTTGGGTCACAACAACTCCATGCAGCATTACAAGCTTGGGGAAGAGTGGCTGGAAAGCTGCCTGGCAGAAAAGGACCTGGGGGTGTTGGTCAACTGCCACCTGAATATGAGCCAGCAGCGTGCCCAGGTGGCCAAGAAGGCCAACAGCATGCTGGCCTATACCAGGAGCAGTGTGCTGAGTAGGACTAAGGACATGACCATCCCCCTTTACTCGGCACTGGTGAGGCCCCACCTTGAATATTGTGTTCAGTTTTGGGCCCCTAACCACAAAAAAAGACATTGAGGTGCTAGACCATGTCCAGAGAAGGGCAACGAAGCTGGTGAGGGGTTTGGAGAACAAGCCTTATGAGGAGCAGCTGAGGGAGCTGGGGTTGTTTAGTCTGGAGAAAAGGAGGCTGAGGGGAGACCTTATAGCTCTCTACAACTGCCTGAAAGGAGGGTGTAGAGAGGTGGGGGTCGGTCTCTTCTCCCAGGTAACAAGCGATAGGACAAGAGGAAATGGCCTCAAGTTGCACCAGGGGAGGTTTAGATTGGATATTAGGAAAAATTTTTACACTGAAAGGGTTATCAAATGTTGGAACAGGCTGCTCAGGGAAGTGGTGGAATCGCCATCCCTGGAGGTATTTGAAAGACAGGTAGACATAGTGCTTAGCAACATATTTTGGTGGTGGTTTTTGGCAGAGTTAAGGCTGATGGTTGGACTAGATGATCTGAAAGGTCCCTTCCAACCTAGACAAGTCTATGATTCTATAATTCTAGTCTTCCAGTGTCCCAGCATCTGCCAGACCATGGTAGCAAGAGGTTCCCTCCCTGCCCACTGCACTTCAGTCGCAAGAATGCAGCACCGTGCTCTGTTTGACCAGTTATAACTTCACAAAACCAACCACCTGAGCCAACAAATCCAGACAAACTCTCTAGGGTCATTTTCCCTGTTACTGCTTCAGCAGCAGGTAACAGATCTGAGCCTCACTGCATTACAGGACGCTACAAATATGATTTCCTCCCCCAAAAACTAGGCCTGTTTCCATCTGTCTTGACCCCCCTGCACCCTGCCTAAGGATGGAGCCACTGGCAGTTCAAACCTCACTAAGCATTAATCCACAATTCAAATCAGAAACCCAAATCTCTTATTTGCTTTGTCCTGAAGTCACTTAAATGTAAGCAAGACTCCTGGTCCTACTTCTGTATTTATTTTTATGATTGCAGGTATTATCATTGTTGTACTAACAGTGCTTTAGTTGTGATTACAAAAGTACAAACTCACATGCCTATATATGTGCAAGCATGCATCCGCACACACTCACTCTTCTACCTCTTGAGAAATGGGTCCGTTACGCTTTCTTCTGCTACTGATAAAATATTGATTAGGGAATTTGAAAATTTGAAATGATTTAGGAGTCCCTGGATGGGAAACGTAATGTACTGTGCCGGTTGCATTATGAGCCATCCATCACCTGTCAGCAAGCAGCAAGAAAGTGACAGAATCAATACAAACGTGTCTGAAGATGGGTTTAACTCATTTCCCTTCCCCCCCGGGCAATGGCTGGAGCGTCCCAGCTGGAGGAGAAGGGAGGCTTGGTAGCTAACACCAGGCCAACCTCAGTCCACCCCAAGTGCAAGGAGGTTAACTCCTTCCTCAGAAGTCCACCCACACCAGGGCCAAGAGCCGAGGTAAGTGACCTCAGACCCACTACCGGGCAGCACAGCCAGGCCAGCCAGCCAGGAATTGCTAATTTGGACCCTGAGGGCTGCGTTCAGCTGCCCCTGTGTCAGCACACAGAGCTGTTTGAGGCGGTCCAGGGTACTCGAGACCTCCATGAGGATCACCGCACCTGCAAGGCTCTTACTGAGGCGGCTTCTACCAACTTGGGCAGGTTGTTATTTATCCCTAAAGTCTCCCACAGCTCGTAAACATTTTCTGCTCCTGCCTCTCCCAGCACACCTTAGCACGTAGAACATTCCCAGAGAATCACATAACACCATTCTACTTTCAGAGGGACCAGGCTGAGCAGTGCCATGATATACATCCCTGCCTTGCTTCCCTACCCATTGCTGCCTGGTTCCTCCCATGTACATATTCAGCACCGATTTCCTTTCTGCATCACCAGCCCTCAGTCAACAGGACCTGATCCAGCTCCTTGTTACACCACAGAGCATGTTCCTTAAGTACCTGTTTTTCTTACTAGGTCCAAGAGTCTTTTAAAATAGAAAAAGAAGTGGGAGGGCAGGGGGAATCCATCCATAGGGTGATATATCGTCCTCCCATGCTTTGCAGATGGATTCAATTGGCCTGTGATCCTATTTTGCAGATTCCCTTAGAGCACTGTAATTCATCCTGCAAGGAATTTCAAATGAGACTGGACAGAGCAGCAGAGAAATAATAGGAGCTGAGCACCCTGACTCACTCCTCGGGGCAGGATGGCCAGGCAGGCTATTGCTCATGTTGTTATTAGAGTTAATTATTCCGAGGGTACACCGCAGGAGCTGACAGCAGCACAAGGCCAGCTCAGACAAGGCCAACATAGTGTCCTTGGTCCAGAGAGGCTGTTCCCAAAAGTTGCTCCTCAACTCAGGCCAGCCCACCATAGGCCACATACGGCAGCAACATGAACACTGGCTGCAGAGCACGTGGCACGGCGCAAGGGGTGGAGCAGGGGAAAAGGGGATGCTCCACAGCACAAGACACCTTTTGACCTGCCAGCTGTGGGGCGGAAGCCCCAACAGCCTGCTGGGTGTGAGCAGTGAGGATCTCCAAGCTTGCCCCCTTGACTGGCTCTTCCCTGTCATGACAGAAGCCTGACAGACACCTCCTCCTGATGCCTTTCAAGGCTTCAGGGAGGCAGCACTGGCCAATGGATATGAGAGCAAGCACTCATCTTCTGGGCAGCTTTTTTCTCCTCTGTTCTTTCTGCAAGGGTGATGCTTCAGCCTTCAGGCAGAGTCAAGTCACTGCCTTGGCTTTAGGAGGTTCAGCCCTTCTACAGGCAGCAGAAGGAGCCAGAAGGGTGCCACGGCCCAGCACTGCCATGCTGGTTGATGATGCGACTGCAGGTAAAGCTTCTTGGACAAAGTATTCTCATTTATTTTGCTTTTAATTCCATTATTTAATAGACTGCAAAACCGTTAATGTGGGAGTCTCAACTACTGCCTCTGTGCAATTCACTCTGGATACGTCCCCTCTACCTTACCATTCCTAATAGACTCTATAAATGGTTTCCAAATCCAGCAGAAGTGGTCTATTTGCTGCCTAGTATACCATGTAATCTTTTGCAGAGGTGGTATTGATCTTATTAAACCTGCAGCCATTGAGTCCTCAGATGTGTCTCAGCATTTGCTTTCCTACAGGAAAGTATAGCACCTCTTCTAGCCCCACAGCAACACCAAGGTGACAGCACCAGCCTACGCTGACCTGGAGACGAGACAATCACTGCATTTCTGAGAACAATTTAATAGTCAGTAGAGCCACAGCTGTAGGGTACTTAGTCAGAAGCAATACCCCGTCTCAAAAAGGAATGTCTGAGTCATTTTAACTGTAAGGGACAGAAATTAGGGACTAATTCAGCCTGTAACAGGTACTGAATGCTGGGCCCAGAAGCAGCTCTGCTCGTGGCTAATGGATTTTAAATAGTAAGACCAGCTCAGGGCTCTCAGCTCACCGCTCCAGGACACTCTCAAGACTCATTTGCAGCCACCTTGCCAAATTTTCCTCACCCATCCACAAAAGGAAAAACTCATGCGATTATTTGCACAGCCCTCTCCAAACAACTAAGCCTTCCCACAGCACACAAGCTGGCTCCGCGTGAGAGAGGAGAGGCACATAGTCCTGAGGCTGCAGGAGGCCAGGCAAGGGAAGAGGCATCAAGCCACAAAGCACAAAGTTGGAGCTCTCTAAAAAAAAAAAATATATATATACACATCTATATGTGCAGGTACATGAGGCTCACCTTTTTGAAGGGAAGGCAGCACCATAGTGTGCTGGGAAGGTAGAGGCATAGAGCACAGTCTAACCAGACGCTTATCTGACATAGCATTGGTGCTGGTTATGTTCCCAGGCTGTCTTGGCAGCGGCATCCAAGGAGAGGACAGATGGCAGCTCCACAAAGCAGCGTTAGGACCACAACTAGTGTCTTTCTTCTAGACGAGGCTCTCATGCTGCCAGCTTACAGGAGTCACTGAAGAAGATGGTGATAAGTGGCCACCATCTGGCCCAGAGGCAGTGGGGTACCAAGTGGAGGGGAGATAGAGATGTGACTTCCACCCCTTTGATATTCGTGCTGACCTAGTTGTGTCAACCCCGCTTGTCAGCCCATCTGTCATGGTGCTGGTTCCTACCGGGGCCTCAGGACCTGCAAAGGTGGCTGCACATGTTGGACTATTCATCTTCTTGGGTTGCTGGGACAAGGGGTCTGACAGCCCTATTAGTTATCCCACAAAGCAAAGCCCAAACATATCCTCAGAGAGGGGGACAGGGAAAAACCCCAGGGAACACCACAAGCTACATGGCTCCTGGTTTCCCAGGCCGCAGGAAAAAGACAAAGCAGCAGCACAGCCCGAGCACTGAAATCCTTGCAAGAAGTACGTGGGGAAAAGCCCTGGAAGCTGAAGCTTTCACCTATCATCTGCCATCTTTCCTTAGCCAAGAGTAAGTTACCACTGTTAATGGGCGGGGATCATCCTCATTTTTGGGCTGACCTTTCAAGCACTGTCCTGGGATGTCCCCAGGCTGGAGGGTGGGACGTCAACATTTTACACAAAGCTACACACTGCAGCTCCAGAGCTCCTCCAGGAAGAAGCACAGGCCCAACACTCACTTGGGCTAGGACCAAGATAACATTGTGCCTTCGCTGGACTGGTATGGAGATCTAAACTATTCCTGCGCCACCCCCAACTAATCAGTCTTCAAGGCAGCACATCAGTGCTCCAGGAGCTAGCCACCCACACACACACACACTGCTGTCTATGAAGAGGAAGAAATATTGCTCCAACAGCCCAAAGAAAGAAATCATCCACACCTACGAGATGCCCACATGTTCTGGAAGCACCAGTTCAGGACCTGCATTTCTCTACTCCAGAAAAGAACTAGAATGTATACAACAGCTCACCAAGGCACTGAAGGAACCGGGTACAGGTATTAGCAGTTGGGTGACTAAGAGAAACAGTGTCCTACAAGTTCTCAGGACACATCAGGGGGAAACATTGCTTCAGTAAGATAGCGAAAGAAGTGCCCTGCTCCCAAAGCTGCCAAACCAAGAGCTCCTCCAAACCAGTACAAGTGTTTCCAGGTGGCACACACAGCCCCAGGCTGTGCATCAAGGCAGCTCCTTACTCCCCATCTATGCTGGCTTTTGGGTAGGGATCTCCACGTGAGTGATTATAAGCCAGCTACTCACCATCACCCTAGGCTGTCCACCTGCCCTGCCAACACCTCCAGCAGAGCAGGAACCCAGCCTGCTAGGTCCAGAATCAGCCCCAGCAGCTCAGAATACAGCCAGGAGCCAGAGACCAAGCAAAGGCTTAGTAAAATGGAATGTGTTGTAGGTGGGGAGGAGGGGAGACAGCTCTTTAAGCAAGTAATTTCAATTGCCTTGAGAAAACAGGTTGTTAAAATGATGGAAATAAATGGGTTGTTTGAGCAGCCTCAGAAATGCTTTCAGAGAAAGCTTCCAGGTAGGAACGTTGATTGCAAATACTTATTAACTGCTCCTTCATTATCAAAGAGATGTGATACATATGTTTACATATTTTGATAGGTTTTTATTAATCCTACTTACTGTTTAATTCCCTAAACCTACCCAGAAGAACTGTCACTAAACAACTCCCTAAACACAGCCTCAACTTCTGTACAGGCAGGCGTGGGCATTAAAGGAGTCACTCAAGCACCTGCCTTTACTGAGGAACATGTGTTGCCAGTGCTAGACCTGAAATGGCTCTTTTGATCACAGCCTCCCAGAAAGGAGAGTCTTCCTTCAGATGGTGCATGGTAGGGTCACTTGCCTGCCTTTGTCTGCTCATGACAGCCATCAGCCAAGAGAATATAAGTACCTCTAATTCAGCCTCCTGTCTCCAACAGCAACCGAGCTTGATGCTAATGGAAAGCGCTGAACAGAAGGTGGAACATGGAGGTGTTTTCCCAGGGCATTTCTCCAGCTCCTAGCAGCCCAGCGCTTAAAAAATTCCAAAGCTGTAAATTGCTCCAGGGCTGTGTTTAGGCCCATCATCAAGAGTTATCTGCCATGAAATTGCCAAATTCCTTTTTAAAGGTTCATGATAGTTTTGGCCTCCACAACATCCCAGGACAACAAGTTTTTGGGGTTGAATGACTTCCTCCCTACTTGTGGCGTGCAATACTGTTTGGTTTAAACATGCAGCCTGCTATTTTTGGTGGGGAGCCCCATCTTCTTGCCCTGAAGGAAACAACAAATGACTCCTAATCACCTTCTTGGGTGATTTTATAGGTGTGTCTCAAGTTCTCCTCACTCACATCTTTTCCAAGCTCATGAGTCCTGATGTAGGCTACCCTCAGGTGGAAGCTGCAACACCATCGAGTTACATAAAGCACAGCTCCCTGCTCCAGCCAACATCTTCTCCAGCAGCAACATCAGCGCGAGCGACGCACTGTGCTGGGACATTGGTTCTCCTCTGGGGCTCCTCGCTGCAGTTGGTTGTTGTTCTGATGAAGAACCTGAAGGTCTGTTTATTTTAAGCAGGGCTTGAGAGATGCATGGGCAGAGGATGGGTGAGGAGGATCCTTGCCCCTACACGACCACGCAGCCTGCCACAGGCCACCGCTTCAACGAGAAACAAGATTTTTCCCTGAGGAGGCCTGTGCTGGAGGAATGCAGAGACTGTCACCTCCTGGCCACTTGGGCAGGGGGTTTCTGTCCAAAGCAGAGGCATCATGCTGACGGCGAGATCCCTGCAGGCTTACACAGCCTCCATCATCCCACTGGGACCCCTCCTTCCAGCAATCCTGCCCGGGGACTGCAACGTTCCAGCTAGAAACTGCCCTCTGAGTATACAAGAAGCACAACAATGTCGGTATGATCTGCAAAGTACACCTGCCACAAAGAGTCAGTCCACAAACACATTTCATTTGCAAAAGGAGCAAAGTACTGCTGAAAACCCTGGTGTGCCACCAAGTCACGGATTCTTCATCATTAGCACCTTGCCTTAAGACTGCACACAGCACGGCTGGTGTTTGCAAGAGAAAATGGGAAATATCCTTTCTCCACATACAGCCATTAGAAAACTCTTCATCAGAAGGGTAAACCTATCAGGACCCGAAGCAGCCAGGCTGATAAGTACAAATTGGCACGTATCTGATGGCCTTCATTCCCTGGCAAGTATCTCCTATCAGCTCAAGCACTGAAAAAAAAACAAACAAAAAAAAAACCAAAAAAAAAAAGCAGTTGCAGCTTTCTATATACAGGCAGGACATTGGCTCAGTGTTGCAATTTTCATGCCGTTAGAGCAAAGACACTGGGTGACAGCAACCAGATGTGTTTTGGCATCCAAATGTGAGATCCAGAGCTCTAGGTCCTCAGCATCTCTGCAGAGTCCCAGAACGGAACCACATGCTTTGGCACAAAAGCCAGTCCCCTAGTCAACTGTGGGCAAAACACAAATTCACCTCCCAGCCCTCCCTCCCACCCTCCATACACACCTCCACCAGATGGGCCAACACATTAGTCCTAGAACACCATACCCTGTTTAGTTCAACCCTACCCCAGTGCGTGCAAAGCCCACCTTTTCTTTTACTAGCATCCAAGTAGAGCCCACACGCCCAAAGCTTTGGGCCTGTCTGTATACTTCACATAGTATTTCCACCACAGAGAGAAAACAGCAGCAGGACTTCCCACATGCACAGACCTTATCCCTCCCTCATTGCAACTGTGCAGTCCCGGGGGCCTTAATTAACTGGCATGCCTTCTCACAGGGAGCTGCTCTACGGGAATATTTACATGTTCAACTCCTTTGGACAAGTTCACAGACAGGCGGCTAATCCTCTCCCAGGTCTCAATGTCATATCAATTTCCTGTTCGAAGCTGAGCTCTCTCCATCAGGGTTTTTAAACTAATGAGATGTACCGAGGCCTTCAACTCTGGGAATATCAAATGCAGTGGGATTCAATTTCACTTGATTTTCATGTGGTTTTCCCTTTGCAATTAACACCAGACAATATGCAACTTCTCCTCATACTACCACCAGATACAATCTCCGCTCCAGACAAACATGTCAAGAAAGGTGACGCTTTCACCTTATACTGCCAAAGGCTTCTAACAATTCTTTTCGCTTTTTTCCCCTCTGTGAATATAATCCACATCCTCAAGGTGATATTCAGAATGTCAAATCTCCAAGAGCTGTGGCACGGGTCCCTGAGGGCTTGCAGGTACAGCAGCCCTTTCTGTTTCTTACTCACATGGATTATACTCCAGAAACACTGGTGGATGGGCACAGGCTCAGAGAGGATTTTGTAGGTCAGCCTTTCCTACCATCATTAGAGGGCTAAGGATCTCCAGTGTGCCTGAGCAAAGATGGGGAGGCATGAAACCATCCCGCATCCTTCACAAAGACAGCCTGTTAGTCTTCCTGACACTGCAAATGTCCCTTTCCTCTAATTTCTGCCACAATCCTCCAAGCCGTGCTAACCAGGTCACAGACCTGATTGACAGCTCCCCAGGCACATAATGCTCCTGCACCAGCCAAGGTCTTCTACAAGTTTTTGGGGAGCTGAAGGGAAGGATGAGCTTTCTGATCTCTTCATACCTTGCTTACTGTACAAGGAAGCCGGTTTGACTGAGCCGGACACCGTGAAAACAATTAACACAGCCAATCAGCTCCCACCTTCACATTTCATCCCTGGGTGTTAAATGAAGGAGTTGAGCAACGTTGGGCCCTGAAGGCTTTACGCTGCTAAGACATGACAGCGTGCAATAGCCATAGCTCGGAGACAACACAGACAACAGCCACCATTTCTTTTTTAAACCTGAATGAGCTCAGCTGTACCATACCTGGCAGGAACTGCAGGAAAGGTAATGCTTCTTTGGATCAGAAGAGTCTGGAACAGTCCCTCTGTGGAGAAAGGAGAGGCTGCACAGCAATATAGCATGGTGCAAAAACCTGTCAGCAAGGGGCAATTCTTGCAGGCACTGGTATATGAAGGTTTTCAGGGAGGACGTGTGTATGTTAATGTCCATTACTACATCCAGATGCTGCCAAAATCCTACAGCCCCGATCCATCAGAAATCCCTGCAGGAGGGCTCCTGCAATCCCTGCGGCCAGGAAACACGTGCAGTGGGAAGGGAAGATCATGCTCTAAGCAAAAGCAGGGCAAGTCAGGTCTGCATCATTCCAGGAGTGAAGCAGATTCTTCTTCACAGATAAGAAAATAAGAGTCACCAACCATCTGCTCCACACAGCTTGACCCTGGGCTCCCGTTTCAGAAAACATAGGGGTTCAGAGCAAGATTTGGGGTTCTCTCTCCAAATTAATCTCTTGGGGAGCAATTTTGCTGCCATTCAAGCACAGATACTAAATATACCCTGTTTAAAGGCACAGTGCACTGTGCAATATATTCCAGATTAGTATGTAAAAAGCCTAATTTTTCCGAAGACAACTATTTTATTTACAAGACCTCAGTTGCTACCCTGACTTTTCTGCACAGGGTAGCAGAAACTGGAAGGGACTTGCCTGGATTAAACAGCAAAAACCCACTTCCCACAGATTCAAAATTACGCTCTTCCATTGTCCATATATAACGGCTGCCAGCCCATTCTTTATGGTAATTCCCAGCTGGTACCAGCAGCTCAAAAAGGCCGCTTTAATAGATGTTGTGTTGCATCCACCCTTGCCCCGATCCCAGTCCAGAGCCTCTGAGAATGTTAGGTACCATTAACCAGACTGTTTGCCACCTGAAGTTGCAACCAACAAACTCCCGTACCTGCAGCACCCAAAATGTCCCCGTGAGTCCCTCCCCTGCTAATGCTCACACTGCTGTGCAAGAGCCTGCTTTAGAAAACACCAAGCCAGTCTCACAGCGCCATGCCAGCAGCCTGCAAGTTCAAAGTCCTGAGCAGCACCTCGGAGCAGAGTTCACAAACACTTTATTATCACTCCATCACAGAGTTCCCCGCACTGCCCGGCAGCTCCAAATGAGCCCTCCATGGCCGTGAAAGTCAGCACTGCAGAACCACTGAGGTTTCATTAATATTTATGTTCTGTTGATACTCGAGCAAGCAATGAAGGCTTGCTTTCTACAGCAGATCATTAAGCGAGGCGAAATGAGTGACCTCTTAAGACCAGCTGCATCACAGATGTCACCAGGACTTGAAGGGACAGAGACGGGGTCATCACCCAGCACTTCTTTTAATAAATAACTGTTCTAAATGAGCATAGCCTTGCTGTACCCAGCAGGGCCCACATGAGACTGGAAGCACCTGGGAAGCCAATGCCCAAACTGAGAGCTGGGCAGGGCAGTGCCTCCTCTCAGCAAGCCTGCCCTGGAGAGGCTGGGCAGCGGGATGGTGCTGTGTGGCAGGGAAGCAAGGAACCAACATCTCACCAGCAGATCAGTTGCGTTAATTCTGAAATAAATCGGTGTTTCAGGCACAGATAGCCCAGTTCAGTGGGAACACTCAGCCTGCAGAGCCCAGACACACTCACCTCCTTCTACAAGCCGATCACGTTTAGGAGCATCCCAATGCTTCCTCAAAGCATCCCAGCTCAGGGTATTTAGCAGAGAGCTTCCCAAGGCAGCAGTTACAACACTCCACATAGCAGAGACTTGATCTCAGATTACAGACCCTAATTGCTGCTATCAGTCAGAGTAACAATTAGGATCAGGGTAACAAGTTCCCAGTGCTCTCAGGAGGGAGTGGGGAAAGAAAAGGGAGTTTTAGTCTCAGTTTACCTTGAGCTCACTGGGAGGCCACAAGAAAGCAACTCATGGGCAAACTTCCCCGGCACCCAGTTTCCCCAGGACATCCACCACCTCTGAAAGCAGCACAGAAAAAATAAGCTCCTCCAGCCCTCCTAGTCCAAGGAGACAGCTGCCCTACCTTCTACATTTCCACAGAAAAAAGCTAATGGAAGATCACATCTCACCCAAAAAGAGCCACCCTCCCTGCTTTGAGAAGCCACCAACATCACCCACAGCCTCTCCCTTTTTTACCTCCTTCATTGAAGCCTGACACCCAACTCACGGGCATCAGGTGTGCATCAGACAAGGCAGATTCAGCCTCTTAAGTCCTTCATGACTCCCGTCTCCATACCCCCCCAGTACTGCAACTATAAACAGTGCAACAGGCAACATGCAAGCAAGCAAACTCCTGTACCCTTCCACGCATGGCTCCGCACCGAGCTGCCTCTCCTATGGGGCTTTGCAGCATGCTCTACTTCAGAAAAATTTTGCTACCTGACTCCTTACAACCTCAGGGGGATCAAGAGTAGTGTCAGAAACTAAAAGCCTGAAGAGTCATCCCAAAACCACAAGATTTATTTCTAAAAATATTTGCCAGACCTGCAAGCTTATACAAGAAGTCACCTGTGTTTATCATTTTCCTCCGAAAAAGAGATTGCCCAAGGACCAGGACAGACCACATTCAATCTCAGGAAAGCAGGATGTTTAAGGGCCAAGGCAAGAGCTTTGCATACTGCTCAGCCCACTTAAACCAACTCAAAAGACTAGAAAAAGGCAAAAACCCCTTACAAAGCCAGGGAAGCAACATATTGACCCCTACAACGGGTTGCCCCACGAGCACGGCTGCCCAAAGCATCCTACAGCTAGAATAGAGGGACAGAAAGATGTATGGGCACAGAGCTACAGCACGCAGCTGTGAGGAAACCTAGCAGGGCCACAGCCCCAGCGCGGCTTCGGAGTCCCTCTCCCCACACCCAGGGAGGGAGAAGCGTTCCAGCACTAAGGAGCTGTATCCCCAGGAAATCTGCTGGAATTGTGTGCTGCCGTCAGCCGGACTCACCCCAGAGTGGCATCCCAGGCCTCGGCCAGTCGCTTCCACCTGAGCAGCCCTGTGAGCTGAACACTCAGTCCTGGAAGGAGGGAGAGCCCGGTCAGCAGCGCTCAGGGCACTTGTCTGCCGTGTCTGAGCTCGCATCAGCCCTGAGAGTCTTTTTTTAAAAAGAAAACAGCCCCAGTGCTACAGAGGCTCATGTTTCTGGAGGCATTTCAAAGTAAGCCACCCACGCACTCACCCACTGCCCCCAGCCCTGGCAGCACCTCCCCGGGCCTGCCAAAGGCAGCCTGGACCCGGCCCACAGCCTGCCACAAACAGGCCTTGGCCTCCCAGCCTGTCACGACGGGGCACCAGCCCCACAGCCTGTCACAAGCGGGCCGTAACCTCACAGCCTGTCACCATGGGACATCGTCTCCACAGCTCGTCACAACGGTTCCCGACCCCAGCGCCTGTCACAGGCAGGTCATAGCCCCACACCCGCTGTTGCAAGCAGCTCTTGGCCCCACCTGTGTCACAAGCCGGGGGGGGGGGGGGGCCCAACCCCACAGCCTGCCCCAGGCAGGTCACGGCCCCACAGCCTGTCCCGAGCGGGACCCAACGCCACAGCCCGTCACAGGCGACTCTTGGCCTCACCTGTGTCACAGGCCGAGGCCCCAACCCCCACAGCCTGTCACGAGTGGGACACAGCCCCGCTCACCCCCGTCCCACTGTCTGTCGGGCGGGGAGCGGGCCCCGCCGCCAGCCCGCGTTTTTACCTTTCACTCGGGGCGGGGGGGCGCGCCGGACACCTCCCGCCTCCAACCACCGACGAGGGGGCGTTCCTAAATTAGCATACAACGCAGTGCCCGCTGGGTAGCGCCGGCGGCTCACCCTGATCTTGAAGTTGCGCGAAAACTGAGTGTATATATAGGCAAAAAAAAAAGGGAGTGTTTATAATGTCTGGGGGAAGCTCACCGCCGAGGCCACGCACGGGGTGTGCGTCACCCACGGCCCGCCTCGGGGAAGGTCTGAGGGAAGGGCCGCCCGCGGCTCTAGCAGAGCCCCGCCCGCGAGGGGGGCGGGTGAGCCACCAGCAAGGAGGGGCGCCGCGTTATCGCTCGATGGGCCGGTGTCGGGGGCAGGAGAAGCCGAGGCAGGTTCCGCCCGCGGAACCCCGGCGGATGCCCGTGGCCCCGCGGTGCTTTGAGACAGACTCACGGCCGGCGCTTGAGTCCAATGGGTGAGGTGGGGCACCGCCCTACAACCCAATTCAGACTACTCTCCCCCGGACACCTCTTTTGACGACCCGCCCAACACCCACAAAAACTGGGTCCATGGCCATAGCGGTCCAAGCTCTACCCACCCCACTGCTTGCTACCCCCCTTCAAAATAATCACACCATTTCCGTTAAAAACTTTCAAACTTTTCTGTTGATTTCTGCCGCCCCACCCTGTTTCCTCCAGCTCTCTGCTCACAGGGCATTGGGGAGGTAGCGACGCTGGGAAAGCAGCCGGGGTTGGTTGGGTCGAGAAGCAGCAGCCAGCTGGGGGGACAGAGAGAGATGGTGTAAGGGAGAGTTGTGCCCCAAAACATGGGCCCCTTGTCCTGGGGATGCATGCCCCGCCATTCTCCCACCCTACCACCCCTGCCCTCCACCAATTTATTTTCTCATTAAACACCAAACTCTTATAACCCGGGGCTGGTAACCCCTATATCCACCTGCCCTTAGCAGTTGGCAAGCAATCTGGCATCACCCCAAAAGCCAGGGGCCAACCCCAGCCCCATCCGGCAACAGCCCAGGAGGATGCTCTCACCTGAGAGACCTGGGCAGGGTTGAAGAGCGGGACTGAACCCACCGGTGGGGGAGGTTTGTGGGAGCCAGTCTGGAAAGGGCAAAAGGAGAAAAACTTAGGAGCCACACACACACACCCCCCCCAAGTTTCAGATCCATCTGAAATTTCAGATCCACCTCTAGAGAGGGGTCCTGGACCCACATCACGCACAAATGCATCTCCCTTCTCCCCTCACCTGCTCTCCTGCTGACTCCCCGCTTTCTGCATCCCACGAGCCTCTCAACTCAATGGACACTGGAGTAATAAGAAAGGTATTTTCACCTTGCATTCCTCCTGGGGCACACAACCAAAAAAAAAAACCAAAAAAAACCCCAACAAAACAAAAAAACCCACACCACACCCAACACCAACAACTTAAAATTCAGAGGAGCAGCTTCTAAAAGGCTGTCAGGGAGAGGGGGTGAGGGGATCCATGCAGTATTTACCAGGGTTTCTGGACGGAGGCTGAGCCAAAGAGCTTGTCCCAGCCGCAAGAGGCGCGTCAACTGGGGATGGTGACGTCCGTTCCTGAAACCACATCAACCCATTTAGAGCAGAAGCTCTTCGCATGGTGAGAAGACCTCCACACCAGATTCCACACCACGCTTTCAGGCTACCGCTCTGCACCCATTGCTCTGGAGAGGTACCCCAAGAGCTACAGACACCCAAGCTGAGGGGGAGTACAAGGTCAGGGCAAGCAACCCTTGTGACAAAGCTAAACAACCCAGAAAGCTCAAAATTAGGCAGAAGGCTGGACACTAAGCCTGTATACAGTGTGAGGGGCCACCAGGGTTCATTCAACCGCTTCTGTTCCTCATCTCCTGCTAGTTTTGGAAGGATATCCCAAAATTTCCTGCTTCGCAACGGTAGGTTATTCTCAACCACGAGGAAACTTCCAGGGGAGGATGTTGCTCCAACATCTGCCTCCAAGCCCACCATCGTTCTGCGGTTGGGGTTGTAACATCCTCCGAACTCAGCCAGGAGTGGGATAACCGCACATGGCTGCTTCGCCCTCTCTGCTGCTTCCTCATCTCTGTTGCGCTTCCAATTAGAAGTTTTCCTTCCCCTCAAACTCCTAAAACCTGCCCAAGCAGTTCCGCTCGCAGCTGCTACTTTCTGCTCCGGCAGAAAGCAAGCGATCCCTGCAGAAATTCCCAAGTGCTTGGAGGGCCTCCCGGATCAAAGAGGCTTTATAAATTTACAATTATTATTAATCAAAGATTCGCTTCCAGGCTAAAAGGGCTCCCAGTCTCACTTTGTCCCCATACAGAGCAGCTACAGTCATGAGGAGCTGTGCAATGGCACAGCCCAGCCACCTGCATGAGGATGGAGGGAGAAATAGTAGGTGACGGGCGAAATGTGTCACCTGTCACCATGGCTGTAACCCCGGGTGTCACCCAGGGACAGGACTGCCCTTCGTCCCCTACCTGCAGTTCCGGCATGGGAGAGTTTGGGGCAGTCTCAGAGGTGGCTTTGGAAGGTGTTTCCTTGGTGGGCTTCGACCGAAACCAGCCAAACCACCTGAATCCAGAGCTCTGGGAAATGGAGATTGTCACAGTCAATGGAAATGGGCGAGAAGGAGAGGATGCCACGGCCACCCAGATGCCTCCCATGCTGGCTGGGGGGCACCATTTTGCCCAGCGGGCATCAGGGACAGGCAAACTTGGAGCACGAGGCTTCACAGCATCTCTGGCACGCTCACCTTATCCTCATCTGGCTTCGCTGCCTCTGCTGGTGCCGGCTCTTCAGTGGTGTCTTCGGCTGTACTCTCCGAGGAAGGCTGGCTGTCATCTCCCAAGGAGATGGTGGAGGTCTCTGAGATGGTCCGAGCCCTCGCCTTTAACTCCTCCTGGCATTGGAGATCAGAGCTGCCACTTGGTGTTCCCAGAGGAGCCACCCCAAGCATGATCAGAGCATCGCTGGGACTCCTCCGTGCCAGGCTTAATGGATAGTGTCCCCAGAGACCCCCACACATCCCTTACAAAGCAGACAGGGAGGGATAGCGCCCACAGTGCAGTGGTCCCAGAGGTAGGATGCTGGAGGGGGCTACTTTAACCTGTCCGGTCTCCAAGGGGACAGCTGGCACCATGATGGGGGTTTCCATGCGAGTTAAGAGCGTGGAAGGATGAGTCTCAAATTCCCCTGGGGCCCCCAGTGGTATGGTCTCCCTGACCCCTCTGACTCACCTGCTCTGCTGGGAGGGATGGCTGCACCCCACCAGGTGACAGCAGGGCACCCCAGGACTCCCCAGCTTCTCCTGTGGAGCAGATGGAAGGACATGGTCAGGGTTTGGCCTGAGGAGCTCCTGCCATGGTGAGATATTTTCAGTGCTTCTATCATTCCACTTCAGAGCACGGCTGCATGGCCGAGATGTCCGCCCAAGAGATGCAAAAGACTATTCTGGACCCTGTCCCTGCCCATGCCAGCACCAGGGAGTCAGCTACAAGGCTGCACTGGTGCATCTCAAAAACCTGTCCAGTGCTGCTGGACGTGAAGCTGGTTTTCCCATCTGGCAGGAAAGCGGCAGCACTGCCACCGACCCGCTGCTGGCCTCAATTGCTGCTTTGAGCAAGGTCTTCCAAAAATGAAGACCCACCTGCCCAGGGCAGCCAGCATGGCTCTGGGGCAGGCATGGCTCCACATCTGGGCAAGGTTGGAGGGAAATAAGATGCCAGGTGAAGGCAGTGCTGGCAGGGAGCAGCATCTGAAGTGGCACACATAGAATCATAGAATGATTTAGGTAGGGAAGGACCTTAAAGATCATCTAGTTCCACTTCCCTGCCCTGGGCACGGACACCTCCCACCAGCCCAGGCTGCTCCAAGCCCCATCCAGCCTGGCCTTGAACCCCTCCAGGGATGGGGCAGCCACAGCTTCTCTGGGCAACCTGTTCCAGTGCCTCACCACCCTTATCATAAAAAATTTCTTCCTGATATCTAATCTAAATCTACTTTCTTCTATTTTGAAGCCATTACCCCTTGTCCTATTCACCACAGGCCCTTGGCAAAAAGTTCCTCTCCAGCTTTCTTGTAGGCCCCCTTAGTGATCATGTTTCCCTTCAGGGACACCCCATTCCCACTGCTTATAACTGGGAACAGGCATTTTTGCAGAGGAACAAGGCTGGAGCACCTACTTGCCATTGGCACCACCTGTGGAAGGGGCTCAGCAAAACCCCCTCCTCCCAGAGGGGTGGCCATCCCTGGGCCCAGCATGGGGGGCTGCAGCTCCTGCTGAATGCCAGGCAGTGGCGATGCTGTGACCTGAGCAGGTGCCTGGGGCTGGAGGGACATGTCCTCATGGGAGCTGGGTCCCTGGGGTGGCACGGCCTCGTACCACTGGTCGTACTGGTAGCCTTCACTCTCTGGAATCTCATGGCCAGGGTCTCCATCTGAGAACACAAAAAAAAAAACAAAACAAAAAAAACCCCACCACATCCAAAACCCACACCTCAGGAGTTTACTCCAGTGTTTGTAATTTCATTGAGCTGTTGCACAGAATTCTCCCCTTTTCCATAATACATAAGCAGAAGCCAGGGAGGTGAGGAGGGATCCTGGGGACCACGCGCAGGCGAGGAAGGAGGTAGGGCACGGCGGGGCAGCGAGGACCTTTCAGAGGCTTCAAAGAAGGTGGCCTGTGAAAGACAGGGGGGAAACCTCCCAGGAACGTGCCTGAAGTTGCAAATGAACTCGGAAGGGGAATGCTATGGAAGCAAAGAGATCAAGCACAAGCAGCAAGAGCCCAGCAGTTCAAAAGAGCCTGGGGCCTCCAGCCTTTTCTTCCACTCCTGCTGCACACCTCGAGCAGGAAAGGAAATTCACCAGAAAGCCTCAGCCTTCGTTCCTGCTCCACAGGAGCGCCTACATTTGAGTTTCTTGCTTTAGGCAGATTTATTCGGGGTTGGATTTTTTTTTGTTGTTGTTTGAAAGGCAGGTTGAGCAAGTGGTGTTTGTTTTATTTAACACACACAGGCATTGCTCTGTCTGATGTTAGGCACGGCGCGGGCAGCACACTGCCATTGGTATTAAGGTGCGTGTCCTGCTTTTTCCAGCTCTGCAGCCTCTGGCCAGAAACATGCCGAGCAGTAAGAAACGTCTCTCCCATCACCATGAGGCACAGCCAGGTGAGACCCAGACCCCATGGGTCTGAGACTGGGGACAGGCTACGGCACCTCTTGGATGTGGTGCTACAAAACCCCTTTGCTTTGCCTGCTCAGGGTTGGCTTCGCACCAGAAGCTGCTCCCACATGGCCCGGAGATGCTTGAGATCCCCAGGGCGGAGGATGGATGCTCAGCTCCATGCTGCCTGACAAGCACAGCCGGAAAAAGTCAGGAAAGACAGCCCAGGCTGTAAGGATGGAGAGGGAGATTGCTGTGACCACATGAATCCCAGCTTGGCACCTTGATTCAGGCTTTGTCTTTCCAAGATGGATGAATTCAACACCAAGCCAGCTTTCTCCGCTTGCAGGTCCCTCAGATGGCGACTCTGGATGGCCTTCTCAACAAACAGAAGGGCCAAGCGTCGGGAAAGCAAGCTGCGTCCACCACATGGAGCAGACCTGACTGCTCAGAGAAGCCATCCCATCATACCTGCAACTTTTTTCCCCAAGGAAAGACGATCGCAGCTTTAGCCCTGATAGCAGCAGAAGACAATCAGGATTGACAATTCTTTTTACTGCCAGGGAGAGCTCTTTGAAGAGGAGTTTGGCAGCAGCAGGGAAAGCTGATAGGAGGAAACGGCTTGGAGGAATTTGTCACGTTCTACCCTGTCTGCACCAGCCTTTATTCTCCACCCGTCAGTGCCAACATTCCCAGCAGAAAGCTAGATCTGAGCAGAAGTGAGGAGCAGCAGGATGTGCCAGGGCATCTTGCTGATGGAGGTGGTTGGAGGATGCTGATGGCATTGCTGTGACGCAACGACAATGGGTCACCTGCCCCTGACTTCTCCTGGATGGGACATCCCGGTGGACACGCTGCCCAGCTAGGAAAGGAAAGGTCTCCAGCCCTTCCCTTGACAGCCACCTAGGGGAGGCTCATGTCCCTCATCTTGATGCCTCTTGACCCTCTGGGTGGACTGTCACTGGAGGGGACTCTTGGGGTCACCAAGAGGCAAAGTAAAGGGATGAAAGAGGCAGCAGGGAAGGGGAAATGCTGAGGCATCACCAACAGGCCTGCTCCAGCCCAGCACGCAGAGGGACGAGCTCCTTCCCAAATCTTTCACTCTAAGTGTGAAGTCTCCTTAGTTCAGCTCCAATTTTCATCCTCGGAGGACTGCCTAGGAACGGGGCCATGTCCCCCGAGGCTCGTTCGGGAGGCACGTACTTTGTCCAGCCGCCCACCCCCGGCTCCCCTTCTCCTCCCACAGCACCCACGGGGACTGCTGAAGCTGTGGTAATTAGGCCCAATTACTGAGACTCCCTACGGAGGGCAAGAGCGTCAACCCCTCTGTTTGCAGCCCAGCCCCCGGCAGCCCCAGGCCAGTGGGATGCATCCAGGCAGGAGCCAAATTCTGAGCTCTGGGGGGATGTAAGGAGCGGCCACCGGGAAATGCTCCAGGGAGCAGGGAGCTGCCTCCCAGCCCACGGCAGCACAACTCCACGCAGAGAGAAGCCCGCTGCGGCGATTGCAACCTGCTGCTTCGTTTCCTTTACCTGCCATCGATGCAGCAGCCCAGGAGAGTCCTGGCTGAGCAGGTGCCACCTCTGAAGGGAGGTCGTCTTCCACCTGCAAGGAGTCAGAGGAAAAACATGATAAAACAGATGGAAAAAGGCACAGCACAGGGTAAAGACTAAGGAAGCCATGAAGCCAATGTAAAGGAAAGCATGGTGCTCATGGGTTCTGGGGCTCACAACCCACCCCAGGCTGTGGGACCCCAGGTTACAGGTGAGATCCCTACCAGCGTGGTCACAGATCTTTTCCAGCAAGTGAAGGGGGCTGCAGCACCGCTGCCCAGCTGAGAGCAGGCAGGAGGAGAAAAAGGAGACAGAAGAGGGCACAAAACCAAAAGCAAACCTGAACAAAGAGCATTAATCAAAGGACCGGACCAGAGTTAAGGGATCCAAGAGCACACGCCTGCAAGGTGATGCCCTGCTAGCATGCTCTGCAATATCCTCACCACAAGAAGAGATCATCAGACCCTGACTGCTCCAAGACAAGGAGCGTTTTGCCCCCTGGGAAGCTCTGCAGCCCTCACTGGTCAAACCTGCAGGTGCAACAGCGGAGACCACATCTCTGAGCTCCCAAGCCAAGGGGAAAGGCGCCTGGGTAACAACGCCCTTTGAACCTCCATACCTGGGATGTCCCCTGGGATTCGGGGCAGAGGAGGAAGATGCTTCTGCAAACAGACTACAGTGCAGACCAGCTGCCCCCCCCCACCCCCGCCATCCCTGCTCCTCCTTACCTCCCACTCCCGGCAGCAGGCGCGGAGCTGTACCAGCCAGTCAGGCTCCAGTGTCTGGTCCTGTTCTGGCATCTCTAGGAGCAGCGTATCAGAGAACTTCAGCCGCTCGGCTAGCTGCAGAGTCGGGAAGGCAATGGGGCTCGTCACAAATCTGAACCCCACGGGGGCAGAGACCAACCCTCACAGCAATTGCACACGGCTGGGCACACAGGCCCAGGGGAAAAAATGGCGCCAGAGCTGCACTACCAACACCAGCCTCTTGAGCAAGATTTATTCCCTCTCCTGCATTGCTGCGGAGAGGTGCTGGCCCACCTCGTGCCCCAGCGGAGAGCCTCCCAGCAGGGCTACCTCAGCCATCACTGCAGAAGCGTCAACACAGCGATGTCAAAGACGCTCTTGACATCAGAAAGGCAGGTAACTACTACCATCCTTTCCTCCTCCAAGGTAAATGAGCGCCTTTAATGCTACTTGACAGCTAGCCCGGGGCACCGGTGGGTTTGCAGGACTGCCAGCGGGAGCTCTGGGAACAGCCCAGCTCCCAGGCCTGCCCACCAGCCCCAGGCAGGGCTTGAGCTAAGGGCTCACCTGGCTGTTTCCTCACCCAGCTTTGCAACAAGCATTACCATCACTGATAACCACACAGAAAACAAATACAGGGCTGGGAGGGACCCTCTGATGTTACCGAATCCGTTTGCCAAGGCTCAAGAAAACCCCGCATGCCCACAGCAGCCCGTGCAGCCTGTGTTTTTCCGATTTGCACCAACGAATCTCCAAGGAGAAGATTTCACAGCCTCCCAGGCCTGTCCTGATGCTTTATGTCCTTAGAGCTAAAGAGTTTTTGCTTAATATCTAAGTGAAATCTTCCCTGATGCAAATTAAGCCTCTTGGCTCCTGCTCCTGCGGAAGCTGCGGGGACAGACAGGCACTGTTCCCCGAAAAGCAGACTCCTGTGTGCCGGAGGGCTGTTATCACATCCCCCATAGCCCTTCCTCCCCCAGCATATCTTGCCTGGAAAAAAAAAAAAAAAACCAGAGGCCCTCTTCAGAGGTCATTTTCCCTTCAGTCTCTTATCACCCCTGCTCTTACTCTTCTGCACTTGCTCCAATTTGGCCCTGTCGCTGAGGGCAGCATCCCCAACAGGGCATGATGCCCCAGCCGAGACCCCTGAGACCTGGCATGGGGGGATTATCACCTCCTTGTCTCACACATGCCGTTCTTGCTCTCACAGCCCAGAATAACATTGGATTTATTTTTTTATTTTTTTTTTTTTTTAGCAACAGCATCCTGTTATGTTGCTGCTTGGTATTTTTTCCATGCTCCACTATCTCCCCCAGGCCCCTCTCTGCAGTATTGCTGCTGCGTGTTCAATCTCTCCTGCAAGAGAGATGTCCGTGCCATCCTGGCTGCAGCCGTCTCAATGTCACAGGGCTCCAGCTACTGTCAGCTGAGCAAGAGGCTCTTCTGGGGTGACCCAACACACCAGGGTGCAATGGAGGGCTCCCCGCAGAGATAAATCAGTCTGGACAAATTGCTTAGACAAGGGTCCAGTTTTAAGACAGCTGGATAAGGGAAGATGACATTCATGTAAAGCACCACTCTTCATCCAAGCCTTCACTGAATTTTCTCTTACTGGTATCGACCCACTTCTGGGGACTTTATCAAGCTCCCTCCCAGCTCCTTCACACTCGTTTGTCTTCCACACTTTGCTACTGGGCTGCCCCATCAAGGGCCACCAGAGCCATCCAGAGGTGACTTGGCAGCTCAGCCACCCTCTGCAGCCACATGGGTCTCCGCTATCCACCCCACCCAACCCCCACCACCATCTCCATTAGCTGCTTCTTTCTATTCCCAAAATTGTTCAAAACGGCCTAGACTGACACAAAATACACTTCCCACCTCCAGGAGGTTACAGTGAGACAAAGCCCACGCAGCCGGGCCTGGCTCAGGACAGGGGCCGGCCACAACAACCAGCATAACCCAGCCAGAAGCTTGGACTACAAGAACCCACCAGCCCGTCTCATTGCAAACACACATGTTCATCCTAAATCAATTGCAGGAAAGAGGAAATTATAAGCATGATTACTCCTAAATGGGGGGAATGTTTAAATCCAAAAGCTAATGTGCACTTTGATCCAATATTAATGAACCAGCACCTGGTTATATATCGTCCCCAGCTTCAAAAGAGGGGAAGTCTTAATCAAACACTAACGTGTATCATAATTTGTAACACAGTCTAAAACATCAAAGACAAGAGTGTCTACGAATGCACTAGTTTTTCAGATGAAAGTGTTTTCTCCCAGGAGAAGCATTATCCCCAGCAGAACGGTAGATCTGAAAGGCTGTTAGCCAGTAAATAGGTTTCGACAATGGGGTGGGGGGGGGACTGCGCCTGCTGAGTTTTGGGCAGTTTCTACAGCACCTGCTTCAGACAGGCAGCCATGCTGCCCCTCATCTTACAGCACCACAGCTTTTGCCCCCTTCCCGATGGAGGAAGGGTTCAAGCAGCCTCAGCACTGCCCCAGTGACGCACACAGGGTGGGCAGACTCGCTTTCCCGAGAGCCCAACCTGCTCGGAAGGCCTGGGATGCTTTCCTTCTCCCCTCCCTGCCCCAGCATCCCACTCATGAAGTGGGATCCCACTCGGAATGAGCCCTGGGCTCAGGGCTACAAGCTGGGACATGCTCCTCTTCACTATCACCCCAAGGGAGCCCCCAGCAGGTAAATGCAACCACGGGATGATGTGCTGAAGGAGAAATGTCCAACACTCACACTTCAAATTCTTAGCTCTGTTCTGTTTAAAAGTTCAAAAAGCCCCTGCAGAATAGAAAACATCCTTTGCTTCCAAATAACTCTGTTCCTACTTGGTAGTCAACACAACTCCTTTGTTTTCTATCCTAAATCCATGGGTATTAGAGACCTCGTGGAGGCGTTGGCTTTGCCATGGCTCAGAACAGGCCGGGCAGCAAAACACAGCGGGGGGGCTGCTCGGAGCTGCCAAGCACCCCCAGCCATGAGGAAACCCCAAGGATGCTTCCCACCACACCGGGTCCTAAACGGACATCAACCTGCCAAGGATGAAGGGAGGTATGAGACTCACCTTCATCACTTGCTGGGCCAGGACGGGGTGGCTGGCTGGATCCTGGTCCAGAAGTGTGGTGGCAATTTGCTCGCAGTATTGTAGGGCCTGGGCTGGGACTCCGTAGTCGGCCAGGCGAGAGGCATAGAGGAGCTTGTACACCTCAGGAGAGGGAAGCAGAGCAGGTGCAGGTGAGTGAGGAGACGCTCGTGCCCATGAGTCCCCTCTGCCTTGGTACTGGCACACCATCTCAGCGTGACTCAGAGCACCCTGGGTCATGGGTCTCATCACCCAGAGGTCACCTGCAACTTCATAGAATCAGAGAATCTTCATGGCTGGAAAGGACCTTTGAGATCGAGTCCAACCATAACTTGTTACCATAACTTGGTGACACCCAACCCATCATCCCCATGGGGCAAGCCCAGCCACACTCCCCAAACTGTGGTGCTGTCGTGAGGCCAGCCCTCCATCTTCATTTATCCATCCGATTTGTGCAGCGCCCGAGGCAGCAGCAGCCGGGTGCTTATTTGCAATATGAAAAGTGTATTCGTTACCCGAGGGAGCAGGAGGGGAGCCAGACCTAAGCAGGCACCAATCAAACCCCCATGCCCCAAAACCTGCCCAAAACCCTGCCCTGGAGGAGCCCCTCGGCTGGGGCAGCCTCCCCATCGCTTCCGAAGAGGGGACAAGCCTCGGAGAACAGCCTGAATCCCTGGCTTCAGGGGGGTGGACGCATGTTTTGGGGCAGGTCTGAGCTGCTGCAGCAGACGTGCTTGTGCATCTCCGCTACCTGGAAGGGGAGTAGGAAGGATTTGGGCTGTCGTAGCTGCTGGCAGTACTCAAAGATTTCCATCCGCTGGATGACCTCCGTCCTGGCAAACTGGGTGAACGCCTGACTGCAGAGGAGAGGGGTAGGTTCAGCAAGTGGGAGCAGAGCTCTCTCCCCAGACAGCCCCACAAACAGATTCTCAGCTCCACCACTGTGCCAGCCTGCAGCTGGAGAGGCCCAGAGCAAAGCTCACATTAAAAGCAGTAAAAACCAACAACCAGGATTTGCTTTTGCATAAAAGTGAGGTCCTGAGGATAGGGAGAAGGTAGGAAGTGTCGCTCTGGCAAGAGCACTTCCTCCTGGGCTCGCTCACCGGTGGCTGCTGCCCAGCAGAGCCATGCGGTCTGCCTTCACCCCGAAGTAACCGAAAGGAATATCCGCCATCAGGTAGCAGAAATGAGCTGCTTCAACTGCTCCCTTGCCAGCTGAATGGGAAGGAGAAAAAAAAAAAAAAAGGCAAACACTTAGTCCTAAGAGAGAGGTCACCATGTGGTCAGTATCGCTTTGGAGGCCCCAAGCTCCCATGAAAACCCAAACCCAACCACCTCACTTTTCTTCCCTGCCCATGCAGACCCCGATCCCTCCCTTCTCCCTGTTTTACCCAGTTGCTGCTTTCTATACCTAGAAGGGGATTTTAGTTTAGTGGTAGGACCAGGGGAGCCTGAGCAGGGTTTAGCTCCAGCTTCAACTCTGCGAGGTACCATTACTGGCATGAAATCTCCCAAAGTCCCTGTCACAAGGAGCAAGTCACAGTCCATAAGCCCTGCCTAGGTCCATCCGCTACAGGTGTCTCCAAAATAGCAGCGAATGGATGTGCCTGAGCCTGACTCATCTGCCAGCACAAAGGGCAGCAGGATCCATCAACACCTCATCCCTGCCACTGCACAGACACTGCAGCTCAGGGGGTACAGGCATGTACACCCCATCTCGGCACCATCCATGCCAGCGTGGACATGCATGGTGACACTGCAGGTGCCTACTCGCTGTTACAAGAGAGCGGGAACATAACTGCTCACAGTGGCCTCAGCTCACCCAAAGTGTCTCCCATGGTGACGATGGCTCGGTGGTTCAGCTCCATGTCTCCAACCTTGTTGGACAACATCACGGCCAGGTGGGGCCTCCAGTCTCCCCATGTGGCATCCCCACAGCACTGGAGGGAGATAAGAGTAGAGTGAAGGTGAGCAGACACAGTCACCACAAAGTTGGTGTCACAGACAGGTGACAGCACAGGGGTACACGTGCCAGGGCCAGCCTCTTGCTCACGGACCAGCGCTGCCTGAGGGATCCTTCCCGACATGAGCTGGAAGAGGGTCTGCAGGGGGTCATTGGTGGCCAGCGTACTGGTGAACCTGTGAGGAAACAGCAGAGATAGGGCCGCTGTGCTGGGGTGCCAAACCCTCATTCATCTCCAAGAGCACATCCCAAATGCCCCAGGAAAACAGTGTCCCGAGGGACTTGCTGGAGAAAGCAGAAAGCCATCAGCCCATCAGTCTGATGATCTGTACTACCCTCCAGAGCAAGCAAGTCTCCAGAACAATGCTGGATAAGACCTCCTTAAAAGGATTCGGGTTGCACAAGACAGAAAATTTCTGCTTAGCTCTCCCTGAAGGGATCAACCCAATCCAGACTAAGTACGTTAATTCCACTAGAAAACGTTCATACAAATGGTATGAACAGCTCAGACCAGGCTGGATCATGGTGAAGATGGTTCAGCTCCACCTACCCCGAGAGCTGCCTTTGCTAGAGCAGCAAGGGCAAAGCCAAAGACACAGAATAAATCCACCCCACATCTGCAGGGAACAGCTCTCTTTCTGCTTTCCAGAACCGACTTGGTCTCTCCTGTCCATCAGGAAGCCCAAAGGACTCCGACTCATCCAGATGGATGGCCCCTCTCCCCTTTGCCCCCTCTCAAAGGGTCCAGCTGAAATCAGTGCTCTTGTTTCAGCACACTGGGGCTGAGAGCACACGAAGGGATAACCGACTTAGCAAAAACAGTCACAGGGCATCACACCTTGCTTTACCTTCTCCCACTTACCCAGTGAGCACCCAGCTGTAGGTCCGAGGGTCCATCTTGCTGGAGAGGAAGAGGGCATGACCCCACAGATGGTTTCTCATGGCCCAGACCAGAGCATCCTGCAGCCAAGGTAGAGAAGAAAAAGGGTTTCGCTAACTCTGTTTTTCACTGCCCTCCTCCACTGCCAGGGAACCCTCTGCTCACCCAGCTCAGAGAAGAGACCCCATAACTGCTCTGGCTTTAACTAATACCCTCCCAAAAACTCTTCCATATTCAAAAAGGCCCCTTTACCTTTCTACTTTTCATAATGACAAGAACTGGGATCTTCATAGCAGTATTATATTTCCTGGATTTCCAGGTCTGTGCTGCCTGTTAGCTCTCAACGCCACCGCTGTGGGATTCCAGCCTGGGCACCCAAGCTTCTCCACATCCAACCCTCCTCTCTCCCCGTGCTTTTGGTATCCCTTGAGATCACATACCTGCAACTAAGCCTACCCCAGTGCTGGTAAAACCTCTGCATCTTGTCTTCGCTTGGGGCCCCATCCCAGTTCCCAGTGGTGGGAAATCACTGCCATAAGCCCTGTTGTAAAAACACAACTCAAAGGGTTGATCCCACAACCTCATGGCACCTCTTGACCATTCTTCCCTTTCAAAACCTGCCTGAAGAGGCCAAAGGGGCCGAGAAAAAAAGTCATCCCTGTCCTGGATCCCACTCACCACTTACTTTCTTCCTGCCATAGTAGAGGAGCTTGGTGAACTTCTCCACTATCTGTGCCTGCGTCTCCACGACAGGAGGGACCTCCCCCGTGATGAGGTCCAGTGTCCCTGGCTGACGCGACATCCACTCATCATCCGTCAGGCCAATCAGGTTTGCTGCAGGGTTTTGCCTCTTGTACTTCTCTCGGCGCCTGCAGTCTTGCATCAGCAGCTCAGCTGCGTCTGAGCCCACCATGGACTGTGAAAGGGAAGGCGAGCAACCAGGCCCTCGGAAGCTGCCCCATGAGCAAAGGCTGACAGCACTTACAGTCTGACACCTTTACACTTGTACCCTCAACCTAGCACATCTGCCCCACAACACCAGCCTTGGCCACCAGCATGCAGCTTAAGAGGGCAAAGGATTCGGCACAACTGCCAAGACCTTCACAGCACACGCTCTGAAGATCTTATTTATCAGTTCCCAACCAGCAGCCACGGATTAGATTGGGTGGATTTCATTGGGTTAAGGGAATAATCCCCTTTCAAGCATAAGCACTGGCTCCTCGATGAAGGTGGCACCAGTCCCTTTCACAGCTGCTATAGGATTGGGCTATTGGTAGTTCGCAAGGTTGAAAAGCAATCATGGAGAAGGGTTTGCTCCAAATACCCGGGCCATATCAAACTGATTGATAGTACTATGGGAATGGGATGCTTTTAAGGTACATAACCCCTGAAAATAGCAACTGGATCGTGAGACTCCTAAGGGGCATATAACTTGTCTCACTTCTAAGATCAAAAGGGCCAGCACCTTCCATGGGTCACCTACCCCATTCTGCCGGCAGAGGAGGATCAGGAGTTTCCAGAGAAGAGATGAATCTCTGCCTCTCTGTGTTGAGTGATCACAGCTCGTGGCTATCTTCTGCTGGCAAAATGTCATCACATCCACCTTGTGCAGATCTTCCCTACAGCAGCAAAGAAAGGCATCAAAAGAAACCCAAGGCAAAGCAATTTAGGACATCATTGAGACTCCAAGCACTCCTATGTTCACTGATGGGGATGCCAAAGATTCAAAGGGAGAGTCGGAGGAGAGAAGATCACCAGTGCCAATGATCTCATACCACATTGGCCACACCAAGCTCAAAAATGCTTAAGTTTTATCATTATTATGACTTTTTGCAGATTTCTGTGTTTCAGGGCTGCAGAGTGCATTTCAAACCCTCTCTCTGCCCTTCTGATGATATTCTCATCCATCCATCCATCTGCAAAGAACCTCAGTTTTGCTTTGCTGTGCTCCTGTTACAGCTGTGGATGTCTGAGGCTGCAGGAGCAGGCATGCATACAGGCAGTATCTTTTATTTAACTGGCATAGCGCAGGGAGAAAGACACGCTTGTGACCACATAAACCCTTTGGGTCTGAAACAGAAGGAGAAAGCTCTAAGCTACTGCAAGCCAGGCAGAACTGCTGCCTTACAATAAAATAATCAAACATTTGGAAAGAAAGGGTGGCTGAGACACGAGATCAGCCAGGGGAGAAGGACTGGGGATGGAGATGCTGATCCCGACTCAATCACACCAACATATCATATGGAGATTCTCGACATCCCCTTTGGCACAAGTCATAACCTTCTGGTCTTCCACCCAGCTTCTGGGCATACACAGCTCTCCTGCTCAGTAAATGGTTTGCCTCCTTCTACACACTCCTTTTCTCTCCCCGCTTTGGTTATAAGCGACCAGAAGACATGCTGGTGTAACCAGTATGATACAGAGACAACCTGATGCAATATGCCATGATTCTTCCCCAGGCTCACCCCAGATGAAAGTGCATACTGGGTCTGACCCTGCCGGGCTCAACAGTCTCAAGGGACCAAAACCTTAGGAAAAGCTAAACTGCAGGTTGACCCAGGGCTTTAGACATCCAAAGAGGTCTTCCAAAAATTAGTTTTCTGCGATGAGTACAAAATAAGGTCAGACATACAAACCGCACTAATCCCACACCCTATGAATATTCAAAGAAACCATCTCCCACAATCCAAATCAACCTATACTGCAGCAAAGGGGCTGGGCTCCCAGTCTGAACCTAGACTTGGCCTTTGCAGATATCTCAAAACCATGGGGACGCTGAAGTCTGCCTTGAGCTCATGTCTCCTCCCAAAGGAGAGGTGCTCCCAAGCCAGCCGTGCCAGCACAGCCAGGAGGATACAGGTCCTGGACTTGCCAGTGTGGCATACCTGGCCAGGGGCCCCGGAAAGGCCTGTAGCTCCTCCAGCTCTTTCGTGTCATGAAGGATTACCTAAAAAACAAGAGAAAATTCAGCAGCTGGACTCCAGCAATCAGGCCAGCCCCAGCTGGGCTAGCTGAAAGTCAGTGCCTTGGCAAGGGTTCAGCATTCCTGGTGAACACACTCTCTGTGCTGTCTTAGGACAAACTCAAGAGCCTTGAGTTACCTTGAGACCCTAAACTGGATCCCAGTACTAAGGTCCAGGAAAGAAATGCCTGTTCAGATAGCATTTGCTACCTCTGGGAGGCAAAACAGGAGACTAAAATGCTGTGGTAGACTCAGGGGATGTATACAGCCTCTATATTGGAGCACCTCAGAAAAGTGAGCAGATTTATCCTTTGGAGAGGTACAGACCACATCAGTTCCTATTGGAAGGGATCACTGTGAACAGGTCACAGCTGACAAGGGTTACGGAGCTGAAGGAGTGGGATGCAGGGCCTGAAGTCTGAAAGCGATGCCCAGGAACAGGCTTGGCACTATGCAGACTCAAGAGTCCGTGTGGGCTGGAGATAAGATGGCAGCAGGGGATGGGAAGGCTGCTAAGGAGGCTGTTCAGGTGGCAAAAGGCGTTTGCATCCCTCAGGGCAAAAGGAGCCCCCTCCAGCAAAGGGGCCGAGGGTGGTCAGGGATGCAGGGCACATACCTCTAGGCTGTGTAGCTCAATGTGGGCTAGCTGTCCCTCAGCAGGGTGGTGGGGACACACCACCACCAGCTGGCCTCCGGCTCCAAAGCACACGGCCATGTGCGGCAGTGAGAACTTGAGGGGTACCACTGGGGCTGGGGTGGATACCGAGTGCCCCCCTACAACAACACACAGGCCACTGTGAGTCCCCTCACCCTGGACCCACACCACCTCCACTATGGAGGATGCGACCAGGTCCCAACCTGGCCCCTCAACTTAAGTAACCCTCCACTGACACCCACCTCCCGTGTAAGACCTGTCCCCTAAAGCAGAAGGCACATATGGCAGCTCCTGCACCTGCCAGGGCAGAGCCCCCGGACCCCGCACTCACCCCGCAGCACCCTAAGTCATGCCTTGAGCCTGCACAACCTCCTCCAGGAAAGGACCAAGCTGTGAGACAGCAAATCTCCTAACGCCAGCCATTTATTTCCTTTCTTCCCACTTGTCAGAGGGAGACAGGGCTCCATCAGACCTCACCTGCTTGTGCCAGGCTCCAGGTCCCTGAAAGCATGGGGTCATAGTGGTCGGCACCATCACGGATGTACTGGCTGAGCTCGTGGCTGCTGGAGCTGAGTCCTGACTCACGGTACTGCAGGAGCAGGCTGGGCTGGCCCAAGGGCTGCAAGGAAGGGAGAAAACACAAATCTGGCTGAGAAACTGGGGACACCACTGCTTTTCCACTCCCAGGGCAGTAGGACAGGCTCTGCTGCCCCACAAAAGTGCCCGGCAGGAACAGTACAGCTGATTCCCATCTGAGCAGCTCACTCTCTTAGAATCATAGAATCATGCTGAGGCTCTTCAGCATCTTAGGCTCATGATGGCACATACCCTGGTCATACCCAAATAATTTACATCAGCCAGCGGTCTAGCCCAACAGCTTTCCTAGCCTGAACACAAACTCCCCAACACAGTCACAGCGCTTGGGAACCAAAAAAAAAAAGCTCTGCCCAGCAGCAAAACCACCAGAGCAGCTTTGATTTGATCTTTTAATTTGCTCTTTGGCAAAACACAGTGATCGGGACATGAGTGTGATGGAGCAAACCTTGGTGGACAGAGCTGAAAATGACACACAGCTTTCGGCTACCTAGGGAGGATGCAGGAGAGCATCCCACCAAGCCTGGATTTCTGTCCGGTTCTTGGTCCCGTGTGGGAGCAATGTACAGCCCCATGCCTGGGGGAACAACAGCCCAGCAGAGAGTTCATAAATACCAATAACCCACTATAATAATCCCCAAAGACTGTTAAGCACCGAGTACAATGTAGGAAAGCGGCACTTTTCTCCTCAGCCTCCTTCCCAGCTGGAGGAGGGACACATTGATTGCTCCTAAAATCTCTAGGAGATTCCCACGCCTTTTGTCCTCCATCCCAGCCCATATCTTGAGGTTACCTCTCGGGGCTGGCCACTGGCTTCCCCTGTATCACTGCCAAGGGTTTTTCCCCCGGTCCACTCAGGCCGGGCAGCCGAGACGTATCTCCCCTCAGAGGAATCATAGGTCTGTGTCCTACAGAAGGGAGCAAAAGGAGATACCCTGAAGGTCAGAGGTTTTTGGGATCAGCCACAAACCCACTAACTATGCTGTAGATGGTTGTACCAGGTGATGCCCAGACCCCCCCACTCTTACCTGTCCTGCCCCAGGGGGGTTGTGGCGAGGTCGGGGTGGTAACCCCTGTAGTACTGCTGGTCCTGGTAATTGGAACTCTTTCCGTAAGGCTCACCCCATCCCAGGTCTAGAGAGAAAATCAAGATGTAGTGTTGCCCCTCCAGAGCAACAAGCCATAATGAAGTTGTGAAAGAAAAGCAATGAGTCAGGCAATTTGCCATGCACACCCCATTTGCTTCCAAATTAACCCAGCAAGTTGGAAGTATAATAAAACCCTGCACATGTTTGCCAACACAGCACCAACGTCCTTTCCTCTTTCCTCCCTCCCCTTTTCTTCAGCCCAGGAATTCCAGAAACAGCAAAAACAAGGCCTCGACCGCTCTGATAGCACAGCGCCGTCGGCATCACTGAGTTCCGTTTGGAACCAGGAATGACGCAGGTTTTTAGCCACGCAGGTTGAGATTAAATGTTCCCTTGGGTGCACCTACTTCCTGCTCCTGTCTCCCAAATGCAAACTCAGGGCAGTGCTGCATGGGGACGACAGCAGCGATGGCCCGGGAGCATGGGCAGGAGCAAGCCCTGGAGACGTGCAAGCCTTAGGAGAAGAACACATCCTGGAGAAAGTATCACTACTTCAGCAAGCAGCAAGTTGCCTCCCTCCCTAGACCCAAAGTTGAAGCCCATACCTCTGTCACCCTGCCAGGCCACCGGCTGCCACTGGTGGCTTTGGTAGGCATAGAAATCTCTGTAGCTGGCTGATGGATACTGACACTGGGGGTCCTCATATCCTTGCCTGAAACACAACACAGCATTCTTAATCTGAGAAAGAAAGGGCACCGCTGCAGGTTGTGGACCACATCTAGGGTTAGACTCATGCCTGGACAGGATCTTTGGAGGCAGAAACGGTGATGGAAACAAAGCCAGGTCCCCTGCCCAGTGCCCTGCTCAGCAGCAGGGCCAGGAACTGGTCCAGCATCACAGCTGGAAGGAGCAGCAGGAGGTTTGGACCCTTTCCCATACCCATCTACAGGAAAGCTGTGCTGTCCAGTTTCAAGAGATGCCCAATTTCAGCTCGACACTGGGGACTTGTCACGGAGATCAACTTTCAGACACATTTTAGGAGAGGTCTCCCACAAAAGCAGCTTCTCCACCAAGTTCTGGAGCTGCCGTGTCCACTGCACAGCTCAGTGTAGGTCTCCCCTTGCCCTGGAGCCCAGCTCCAGCCTAAGCCACCTGCCCAGCACCCGCACGCCTTAACCCTTCACAATTTCCCCAGTGATTTGGCCAGCCCCGCGCAACACCACCTTTCCCAGTGCGGGTATCAAAGAACCTCACCACAAACCCCTGTGCATCCACACTGTAAATTGCCAAGGGCAATAACTCAAGCAAATCAACCCAAATTTGCTGGAGCACTTGAAGCTCTCTCAGCACTGAGAGCCTCCTCTAACCCACGTTTTACCCTTTCACCCCCCGCTGTTTCAGCAGCTGAGCTTGCAAGCTCCCTTTTGCTCCTATGTTACCGCCTATATTTTTATTGTTCACCTTGCACTTAGTAAAAAAGAACTGCATTTAATCAAACCTTCAAGAAAAATGCACCTTGGGACCGAGATGAAGCCTGTAAAATGGCAACTGCAGCAGACACAGCTGTAGGAAGAAATTGGAGCTGCAACTGCTACTTAAATATAGAAGTTACCAGCTGCTTTAATCGCTGGGCATCGCCTAATCACACATTACCTCCTTGAGGCTGCTCGCTGCTTCCCCTGTGCAGTTACAAGGGCAGGACTCGTGTCACGAGCCCACAAGGGAAATGAAAAGGTCAAATCTTATTTTAAGAAGATTTACAAGGGGGGGGGCTCAGCATGAGCATCGTAAAGCCGGGCAGCTCTAACCTGGAGTGCAGCCTGTTGGGGTAGCTGCTTTCGTAGTACTCAGCCCGGGAAGCCGGTCTGTGGGCATCCCTCCGGGGGTGGTGGCCTTCATCCCAGGGGTGGCCGGGGAGGTGGCTCCCATCCCAGGAGCCAGGCCGAGGCGGGGGCCCTGCGCGGAGGAGCTGCCGCCGGGGCTGCGCTGGGGGACCACGGAGCGCCTCTCCCCATGTCCCCTGGGCTGCCTGCCTCTCCTGGGGCTGGGGCGGCCGGGCAGGGGCCCAGGGCTCCATCCCAAGTCCCAAATGACTTTAGTGGCCTGCAAGCAATGAGATAAGTCACAGTGCATTTAATCAGTGGCTTTTCACCCCCTTTAAAAGCCCCCCATGAAGCCTGTTGCCACCTACTCTCCACTTTTATGACTGTGCTGGAAACCCGGCGGTCTTTCCCAAAATGCCCCAAGTCAAGGAAAAGCCATTTCCACATCTGCTTGTACTTTGACGCTCCCCCTCAAAACACCAGGATGAAACGGTCCTTCTTTGAAAGCACCAGGCACGCAGCCCTTCCCGGAGCAAGAGGTAGCGCCCGCACAGCCGCCTTCTGCACCCCCAGCCAGCCCTGCAAAGCACCACCACGCACAGCCTCCCCCGGCAGGTAAGAAATCAGCTTCACCTCTGTGACAAGTCAGGGAAAGCCCATTTTATACGCAGTAGGGGAAGGGATATTGGCAAAGCTATAAGCAGGACCAGGAGAGTTATTCTCAAAGAAACGAGCAGGGACAGAGGCGGGGATAAATGGAGATTTGCTCGTGTGAGCTATGAGATGGGGTGGAAACAGGGATTTCCTCCTGCCTTTCAACTCCAGCAAGAATATAGCAATTCAAGCAGATACCGGATTTAGTTATAACTGTCCCATGCAGCGGAGGAAACCCTGAGTAGAGCCCAGGGCAACGCATGGGTGAAGCCCCAGCTTCTGGGGGGCAGGGATGCCACCCTCAAGCCCCCCATGTCTCCCTCTTGCGGCATCAGTACCCAAAACCAGTACGGCAATCAGTACCCCCACAAACCTCCCCAATGTGGACAGATGACCAGATTCCACCTGAACCACTTGTCACCCCTCTGACACTCAAAGTTTGAGGCGTTTGGGGGACATTTCAGGGCTGGGGGAGGGGACACACTTGGGGCTGAACAGAGGCAGCTCAGTTTGTGCCCCTGAAGTCAGCATTAAACCCTTGCCCGCAGACACCC
>VXBH01003156.1:8032-18529 GCA_013400035.1 Rynchops niger | reverse complement strand
GGCCCCATAGACTTGTGCACCTCCAGGTGCTGAAGCAGGTCCCTCACCATTTCCCTTTGGATTACAGGGGCTTCATTCTGCTCCCCATCCCTGTCTTCTAGCTCAGGGGTCTGGGTACTCAGGGAACAACTGGTCCAACTGCTGAAGACTGAGGCAAAGATGGCATTAAGTACCCCAGCCTTTTCCTCATCCTTGGTCACTGTGTTGCCGGCCCCATCTACTAGAGGACAGAGATTATCCTTAGTCCTCTTTTTATTGCTAATATATTTATAGAAACTTTTTTTGTTGTCCTTGACAACAGAAGCCAGGTTTAGTTCTAGCTGGGCTTTGGCTTTCCTGAATTTTTCCCTACATAGCTTCACTACCTCTTTGTAGTCCTCTTGAGTGGCCTGCCCTTCTTTCCAAAGGCCATAAATCCTCTTTTTTTCCCTAAGTTGCAACACAATTCCCTGTTTAGCCAGGCCGGTCTTTTCCCCCAACGGCTTGTCTGCCGGAACAGAATGGAAATAATCCAAATCTTAATAAAGTGAGTAGGTATAGCTCTTAGTTGTGCCATCACACCTTCCATGGTAATGTTTCCTTTAAGTACATCTTCTAATGTAAAGAATTAGGTCTTTTAATACCCATAGGGTATTTCAAGTTCTTTTTTTAATCTGCTGGACAAAATTATCTACATATTTTTTGGCAGGTACAGCTCAACATTTGTCTTAATGTTATTATACCAGTTCTAAATAAATACTTTGAATTAAATGAGATAAACCGGTTTTGTTTAATCAAGTTAAAGAAAATAAAACAAAAATAGTGAACACAGACTTCTAAAGAACAACATTTTAAGAAACATAGAATTTGTAGTGCTGTGTCATCAGAGGCAATGTTCTTGATTTGAATGAACAGTCGGACAGAGCACTAGCTGTTGAAGCAAGGAAGGACTGAGATATAGAAATAGACCATGCATGAAAGATGCAGAAATGAATGAAAGGCAATAGTGAAAGAGGCTGATAGTACTGCTGTGATGGCACTGAAGACTGGATCAGGTAATACAACTTCTTCAGTACTGTAAATAATATTAAAGAAGATTGCAAGATTTTGTGGTGTCTTACAGTATTCAATTTTGTAGTGAGCATAATTTGACAGACATAAAACATGGTTTGGTTTGGTCTGACTTGGTTTGATTTTCTTTTGCTTACTTTGGTTTGTTCTGTTTTGATTTGTAGCACCCAGGAAGTTTAGAAAGACAATTCTCTTTGGTATCCCACAAAATCTGATTCTCTAAACAACTTATGTGGTTTCATATGTGTCTGCATTTAGTCAGGTATTACTGGTGAATTGTAGGATGTATCTGAGAGAAAAGAAAAGTAATACTGAACTCCACAGCTGCAGCACCTTGTGTACTGCTGCTTAGTTACACAATCTCAGTTGTGGCTTTTTCCCAGAACACATGTCTTTTTTCTTATTTTGCTACCGTAGTCTACACCATTTATGAATAAAACACTTTTGCAGTCAGGTGCCTATTTTATCAAATATAGAAACACTGCCAGTCCTCACTATAACAGATACCTGAATGATTCTACTGGAGCTGCAATACAAAAAAGAACCATTATGTTTATCTATCGCTAGCTGTGGGGTTAGTCTTGGTCACAAAATATTATTATTGTTGACAGAGGAAGAGGATTAATCATTTTTTTTTAAATAATTAGGAGGGCATTTTAGTGGGATCTTTTGGTGCTTCAAATGGTAGACTTCTACTGGCCAGCATCTCCCAAGGAAATGAATGTAGCAATAAGCTTTACATCCAAACCCTTAGAAACAAATTAAGGGGAAGGCAAGAGTTTTCCTCAGGAAATATACATGCAGTTGGCACTAACCTTGGATAGGAAATATTATGTACACTTTTTATATATCTTGAAAAAGAGGGAGATTTCCCGCCCCCTCCCCCCCTTATTTTTAAACATAACTTTAAGCCATATACAATTAAAGGTATAATCGAATAAATACATCTTAAGGCATTAGTAAATGAGAAAGTCGTGTTCCATGTTAAAAGATAAATACAGAAAACCAGAATGTAATTGTCTAACTAATCATTCTGTTTATCTTCTTGTGAGGACAAGATGTCACAAAAAATCTCTCAAATACTTTTTGGGGTCCAAAATTCAGGACAGAGCCTAATTTAGCCTGGCCTCTTCCCGCTGGTAAATTGAGATCCTAACCACTAGACTAAACATTTATGAACATACTATATTCTTAAAAATCATGTTTCAATGGCATGCAATCGTATTAGCAATATACTTGAGGCTGTGTAGTTCAAAGCAAAAACAGATACATAAATAGATCAAATAAAAGAAGAGTTCAGCTTAAAAACAGTAATAAACCAGAGAAGTAGGAATGTTATTTTACTTCTGAATAAAAATGTGCAAATCTGTCAAGTATATGATATTAAAAAAATCCCCAAACAACCGGCTTTCTAGTTATTGCAAATCAACTTCATTTTGAAATTTGAAGTTGTATATCAAATAAGGAAATCAATAGGGTCTATTAGTGTTCTATATTAAGTTACTGGTAACTGACACACAAGCCAGCACTATCAAGGTCACAATTATAATGATTTTGAAACCTTCACTTACAAAAGGCTACAATATTTATATAAAAAAATCCCATCTAAGAAAAATGTACCAGTAAACACATGCCAGTGTATGATTTTGCTTTTTCTTACTCCTGTAAGAATTGGAAGCATCTCATCAAACTCAATTGTCACACTCATGTTGTAGAAAGAAGTATGAGACTCTTCACACTTTATTTTTGACACCAAGTAGAAAAGGGATTGGTAGAGGGCAGAAGAAACAGATTTGCAATATCCTATTTAGTAGAAAAAAAAAAAAAAAAACAAAAAACCTGTGTATTTATTGGTTAATCTTAGGATTGCCATCATGACTTTCACTGCCTTGTTTGGCAGCACTTAAAGTTTCCTTCAAGGCTCCCACTAAGATGAAACAAACTTGCCAAAATACAAGGCAAATCAAGTGGTTCTTTTCATTGTGAATGAGGCAATAACATCATGTTTTCACGGAATTTTTTTCCCCCTTTTCATTTCCTGAAGTCTCCTCTCTGTTCCTTCAGACTGAGGGCAATCACATATCTGCGTTTTCCCTAAATGTGTCTTATTTGCAGCCTGGGAATCTGTTTCAGGCAGATCTTTGAGTTTTTGAATTTTGCTGGCTTCCCCAGCTGTCTGGTAGACCTTTTCTTAATGGAAAGTCAAATGATGTTTCAGACTTGCTGTCTTTTTGGCAGAGTGTGTTTGCACTATCTCAAGCACAGAGTCCCTGCACACACAATGCTGTGCCACCTAGAAACTCTGTAGAATTTTGACATTTTAAGGAAGTGTCTAACTTTTTGAATGTATTGCACAGGTACACCATGGATGGAAAACCAATTCCAAGGACATATTACATCCCTTTTTTTTTTTTTTTTCTTTTTCCCTACAACTCCCTTATTTTCTGATTTCCATGAGCAATCTGTTTAAAAGAGTTGGTATGGTGTCTTCAAAAGCAGAAAAATAACCATGTTATATTTTTTCAGTTGGGCCAAATTTTCATTCCCTCTTAGGGTATGAGGACCTTTACCTCTTCCCCTTCATTGGTTTGGAGAATGATGGCATGTCGCTGATGTGGTGCTCATATTAGAACACTATTAGGTCATAGGGAAACAAAAACCAAGATGTTGTTCTGCATCCTGAATCCTAGAAAGCTCTATTATATAATATTCATAGAATAAAATCAAAGTATCATAGAATATCTCATGTTGGAAGGGACCCATAAAGATCATCAAGTCCAACTCCCTGCTCCTCGTATGACTACCTAAACCTAAACCATATGACTAAGATTGTTGCCCAGATGCTCCTTAAACTCTGACAGGCTTGGTGTCATGACCACTTCCCTGGGGAAACTGTTCCAGTGACCGACCGACCACTCCACCAAAAAGTGAAGAACCTTTTCATAATGTCCAATCCAAACTTCCCCTGATGCAGCTTCATTCCATTTCCTTGTGTCCTATTGCTAGTCACCACAGAGAGGAGAACAGCTCTGCTGCCCTCCTTGAGGAAGTTGTAGACTGCGATGAGGTCACCCCTCAGCCTTCTCTTCTCCAAGCTGAACCAACTAAGTGACCTCAGCTGCTTCTCTTAAGTCTTGCCCTCGAGGCCTTTCGCCATCTTTGTTGCCCTCCTCTGTACATGCTTTAATAGTTCCATGTCCTTCATATATTGAGGTGTCCAAAACTGCACACAATACTGGAGGTGGGGCTGCACCATGGCAGTGTAGAGTAGTAGTCATATTTATGGATAATAACTTCAACATATATCCCTCACTTTCCATTAAATCTTTCTGTGCAAACTGCATTTAATAAATACCTTAAATTACCATGCACATTTGTCAGCTGAGCGTTGAGAACGTTGACTGCCCAAAGGGACTGCATCATGAGGTCTGGCAGCAGAAGGCTGTCACACTGAATCAAACCAATAATTCTCTGCTATCTGATGAAAAAAACCCCAAAACCCAAAAACCAAACCATATTTATTGTTCAGGCTTAGTTTCTCAAAGGGTACATAATACCTGTGCAAACTTCTTATGACTCTAAAAGCAGTTAAGTACCCCTGGTTTTAAGTCTCCTGGTTTGACTCCTCAGCCATATTACACTGTACTGGGAATGCATTTGGTGCACATGCCGCAAACTGGAGTAAACTACGTGTAAGCCAATGTAGACAAGGAAGACAGGACTTTTTGCCTTTCCCCAGTTGCCCTTGAAGCCTCTCTATCTCCATGACCATGTCCTGGATGCCAGGACCTGCAGGAACACCCAAGGACACAGCAGCACAAGCCTCTCAAAACCTGTGTCCCATTGCTGGGAAAACCTTTATGGGGCTAAACTACAAGTCTGTGAGTTGGGATGATGCTGCTAGAACACGGTGCTTGTTTTCTTTACCTATATAACCTTGCCTACACAGAAGGGGAGAAGACAGTTAATCAGTCAAACCCTATTTGCATTTGGGACATCTACCCTGGCAGCTGGAGTCTTCACTGTTTTTAGTTGTAAGATCAGTTGTCATCAGGCTCATGTCCTCTTAATATTACCTAAAAATTGGAAGGTATGCAAAACCTATTCAGTGCCTAATTTACTAAGCCTTCTTAGGGAGTTTAAAAAAGCTATTCTTGTTGCTTAAGAGCAGGGATTTCTTATTTATCTCAATACAAAATCTTGCTAAAATAAGGAGAGCTACTGCAATAAACCTGGTGCAGTTTTACCAACACAGTATCAGAAACCTAACATAGTGCGGTTCAGCACGTCATTTCATTAAAAGTAAAGAGGGAAGATGGAACAACACTCATGGAAGTATGAAGCTATGTAATCATCCTCTAGTATTTAGATAGCTAAAGCTTCTGTTTTTTCATGTGAATTTTAGAATTTTCCATGACCTCTGTTTGTATGAGCTGTATGAGAGATTTTGCTGTATAACCACCAAGGGAATGTAGCATCTACGGTATCACAGAGGACAGCACACGTCTGCTTCATTCTGGCTGTGACCAACAAGGTAACATGCATTGTAGCAATTTTTTCTCGGTTTACATAAATCAAGCAGTGGCATGATCTGCAAATGGATCATTAACATGAAATACAGGTCTATATATCTGGCAGACTGTTTTTGAGGTAGCTGGCAGGTAATTGCTGGTAGCACTTTCCTCCATTATTTGACAGACTGACAGTTCTGTCTATATACTGTAGTTTTAATTGTGACATCTGCCCAAAAAAACATGCTCAAAATTCAAGCCAGAGTAACTGTTAACGTCTCTTTCATTTACATTCCTTCCTCTGAGTTACAAAAGGTCCTCTATGATTCGCTGCAAAACAACCACATGTGTGTTTGATTAACAGCTGAGGTTTGGCAGGATTGTTCCATCATTGTTTCACCCTGCCCCACTTGATGACTTGCAGCTACAGAATTGGTTCACCACCCTTGTAGCTGATGAGGTGCTGGGAGTGCGGTCAAACACAGCATCTCTGGTGTCTGAGTCTGAGCCACTGAGGACCACAAAGAGGAAGCGGTGAGTGATGGTGGTAGGAGAGTCACGGAGGTCCTCATCTGCTGATCAGACGTCACCTAGATGGGTTTGCTACTTGTTGAGGGCTTTCATTCAGGACTTCATGGGGAGGAGACCAAGCCCTAATCCACCCTAGTAGTCACTACTGCTCTTCCACATAGGCACCGAGGACATGGGTAGGGGTGACCTGGGAATTACCAAGTGTCTCCAGAGAGCTCTGGGGGCAGTGTTCAATAGCAGGGGTGATATGGGGCATCTTGACCTAAGAAGTTAGTTTATGGCAGTATCGTTGCTGTTAGGTTTAGTTCACTAATAATGAATAGAATGCTGTGTTGTTTAAAGTCCCTATTCTCTGGACCCCAAGCAGGGGGAATATCCAGGATCGATTGTATATAGGATGAATTAATGCACAACCTGGAAAGGTAACTATCCAGTTGCCTACTTGACAACAAGATTTACTTTTAGGGTGTCTCGAAGTGAGCTGTCTGCATTATAATAGTAAAAAAACACACTCACAGGTTAAGAAGACTCTTGCCCTCTACGCAGGCACATGATTGAAGATATTACAATCATATGCAGATTACTATCCAATCATTGTAACTGGGAGTGTACAATCTTGTAACTTTTGTGTATAAATATACCAAAGAAGCTGGCACGGGGTGTGCTTGCTTTGTGGAAAATTCACCTAGCACCCAGGCCTGAATAAACACAGTATCTGTCCTGAGAGATTGATTAATTGCATGCCGAGCACGAATCCGGTTTTTGGATAACATTTGTAGGGTCCTTACTATTGAAGTGATTAACTGTAAGGTCTGTGAGAAAATACTATTCTTTTCAGTTGCTGCTACTTGAGTTGAGAAGATTCATGTATAAAAGTAGCTCTTGAGGGGCTTTTTTTTTTCTTTTTTTAAAATAAAGAAATAATATAATTAAAGGCATAACTCGAAGGTAGAGAGCCTAACTTGTCTGCTTTCAGAACAAGTTATTGGGACCTCAGGGACTGATGTTTTTATGCTTAGTAAAGTGTTAAGACTTCAGGATGGGAGTAAGTTTAAAAAAAAGCTTAGGTATCCATGTGGAATTTGTAAGGATGGAGCTTTCTTGGATTTTATGTACCCGATGTTCTTGTAAGCCCCATTATTTTGCTTACAGGAAAAACCAGAATGGTAGCACAGTGCATGTGTGCCCACATGTGTGTACTGAGCTGCTGTTAGGTTTTAGTGTTTGTATCTCATGCACTTTTTGCCTCTCGGCATCCACTTTGGACTTTCTTCTTTCAGGGATATTTAATGATTTTAAGCCCTGTTAATTGACAAAGGTCTATGGATCTTTCTTTTTGTGTATGTGTTCTAACTTATTTGTATTTGATGTGTATTTGATATACAGTTTTACTGCTATATTGTCTGCTTGAACGAACCACTTAATGAATAAATCCCTCAATTTCTAAAATAAATTAATAACTGAAAAGAAAGTAATCTCCCTCTTCTTCTATCCTCATAAAAAATACAAATATTTCCATGTGTTGTATTTTGAAATTAAAGCAAATATTCAGACAGGCTTCAAAGAGAAGCTATGAATGTTCAATATAAGCTATTTTATGTCACAAAAGCTGACATGTGGACGATTTAACATCTTCCTTTTCTTGAAGCTGATGGCAAAAATCATACTGATTTCATGGGAGTATGATGAAGTCCCCATGTAAAGTCTGCAATGCAAACACTTCATAAAAGGGACAACTTTGTTAGCTGCAAAACTTAGATGTGCCAAAGAGAAAGAGCCCAGAATGATCACCTCCTTACAGGTCCAGGTTTTGAGAGGGGTTGCAGTACTTAGTTTGTTTCAAACCCACTCTTCACTTTCTTCTTTACTGAACTATTTTTTCGCATCTATTTATCTGATGATCCTGACAGCAGTACCTTTCCTGAATAAGTTTTCAATTAATCTTATATAAAAAGAAAATATATACCAGTATACAGTCAATAATAATTTCCAACCTGTAATAATAATGAGTAACTTATACATTTTTTTGAGACATCACTTAATAGAATTATTTTTTTAATACATTCTTAGCAAGTGATTCAGAAGTTGCTGGAAACAAAGGGGGAAAAATTATTCTAAATAAATGCAATAATCCATACAGAATTAATTGTACTGTGTGAAAAGAGGGCATGTGCATGCATAGTTTGCATTTTCTTTTTATCTATAAAAATATAATTTAAAAGCAATATTATAGCTTAGAGGTTATTTTTAAAATAAGTCATACAGAGAGTAAAATTAACTTATATTTCTATCTGGTTTATAGTGAGATCAGCTTTGTTTTAAATTTATGCAGCAGAATTACATTTTTCCTATATTTAAGATTTTTTCCTTGATTCCTGGAGAGGAATGACTACATAGTGTTATTGCACAAATACATAATTTTTAATACATTTATTCCACATTACTTTCCAAGTACTTACAAAAAATAAATGTTGATTTTTCATAACTGATTGTCAGAAATTTGACTGTTCTGCGCAATCTTCAATACCTATTTGTGCCATTAAAACATAATATAAACACTTGCAATTAGAGAAGAGTATCGAAGTGTGTTCTCCATTACATGGATATGTTATCTATTATACGTTATACAAAGCCTATATAATAAAAAAACCTATACAATAAAAAAAACTGTATTACCAAAATAGAACAAAATAACTTTGATATAAATTGGAGTAGCTTTAATTGTGTTTTCCTCCAGTGGGGCAGGAGGGGAAGAAAGGTGAAAAAAGGAGGCAGAAACCTTTTTAAGAAATGGTACTTCTCTTAAAATCTTCTTCAGAGTAAACTAAGCATATATAGAATGTTCTTCTGAGTTACAGAGGTAGAGGACTTCTACAAAGGCCCCATGTAGAAATCTTCAGAAGTGAATGTCGTTGAAAAGCTTTCGTACTGAAAACATAACTTTTCCTTATAATACTGGAACAATCTTTTCCTTAAAGAGAGACATCTGTGGGCAACTTGTACAATTGATTTTAAGGCATTTCCCCTTTGGACTTGGCAAGAAGTCATCCTTGTAAAGGAAAAATAATCTGTAGAGAATAATTTTTGATAGGGATTTCCTGTATAAAAATACCTAATTTTCACAAGCACTTAATAACTTATTTGGCTTTATCATTGTCTTTTTTTTTTTTTATTTATTTATCTAAGACAGAGATGTTGAGAAATACTTAATGTAAAATTCCTTATGTATTTAACACTTAAAACACATCGCTGGAACTTTATTCAAGTGACTCACTGTTTAGATTTCTTTTCTTGCTTTGTAGAATAGTTTGTTAAGTGTCTCTTTTTGGTAGATGTGTCATAGGCTATCTAACATTTAGTTCTACATCCTGCACTGTTTTCTATGGAGCCTGTGTATTTATAGCTCCTATACTGTACCCTGATCAAGACAGATGACAATGAAGCCAGCTGGGAATTTCTGTCTTCCTTTGTCCACCAGCCTTTTATTCAATAACTCATAATGTCAGATATGAAAGAACACCAAAAAATATTGAGCCAATCACAGTAGAACCAAATGGTTCTAAGTGCAGAAAAGATAATTTTTATCTGCTTAATAAATAAATGAAAATAAATGGATCAATTATCTATAACTGTTGAAAACATGTTATAGACAATATTGTCATTGTATCAAAAAGTGAAAATATAATTTTGAAATAGAAAATATAGAATTCTTATTCTTATAATGTAAATTCTGAAATATTTTGAACATTTTTTTCACATACGATTTTTATCCAGGCTCCATATAACTTGCCCTGAAGAAGCTTGAGGGCAAAAATTTTACCTGAAAATAGCCTTTAAGCATAAGAGAATATTACTGATTGAAACTGGAATATTTTCTGAATACAGTATCAGATTTTTAGTAATGAACTGAACAAGAAATATTGTCACAAAGAGAACAGCGTATGATGATGTTTCCACCTTCTTCAATTCCACTCCCCAGATTCCAAGATGCCTAAGAAACTTTACTTAAGTTTCTGTGGTAACAAAAACTTCGTGTTAATGTAACATTTCAATTAGATTCTATGTCAATTAATTTAAAAGGCTAATGAAACTATTGACTAAACTATGGTATCTATAAGGTGATGAAGATACTCTTTTTCATCTGGGTTATTTTGTCATTGTCTAGAAGAGCTAACATTGATATTACTTTTTGCAATGTAAAAGACAAACAATGAAGGTCACTTACATGCCACATTTCAGAAACTGTTTTCATCCCACTACACAGAAAATGTTGCTGGCACAGTAGCTGTGTAATCATTTTAATCTTCTGGCCTCTGACAAAATGTTAGCACTAGGAGGTACTGAAATTGTTTAGGTTTGAGTACTTTAGCTGTGGCAGGAATTTTTGTTTCTTCTTTTTTTTTTT
>VXBH01003155.1:0-22139 GCA_013400035.1 Rynchops niger | reverse complement strand
TCTGTGATTCTGTGATTTCTGCTCTAAAGACAAAGGGTCCTGGTCTGCTGTGATATCTTCTTGATCAGGACTTGTTTTATTTCTCAGTCATTTTCACTGCCATTCGTAGTTTAACTCTTGCAGCTGTTTCCAAGCACTTTGTGCCTCTGCTGCATCCTGAGTCATTTGGCAAGAGGTGATGATGTGGTTGTGGGAGTAGAAGGAGGGAGCCCAGAAGGACTGCAAAGGTCATGAGAGACTGGAAAAACCTGACAGAGTCCAAAATTGGTCTACAGGTAGCAAAAAACATCATTGCTTGGAAATCCTGGATACTTCTGGAGGACAGAGAAGAAGAGCAAAACAAAAACATTGAACCCCATCCCTGCCTGGACCACAGGAGCCTCTGAATGACAGTCTCCAGGCACAAACAGTGCCATTGCAGGAACGATACATGCTGGTTTTCTGCTTAAAGCACTTTCCTTAGTACAAGTGAGGTGATTATGAATGACTGCAGACAATCCAGTGAACAACCTTCTTTTTTTGCCTCCTCTCCCAATTCCCACAGATATGAAGCTGTTAAGATTTGAGAAACGCGCAACAATTTATTGTAGTTTAGACAATTATTCTATCACCCAACAACCCCTCCCAACCCAGGAAGGGAAATCAGAGGAAAACAAAGAAACACGAGGGCTGACATACAAATAGAGTTAATAGGATAAGACTAAATAATTAACATTCATAATAATGAAGAACTCAGCCCATTCGATCAGTAGGAATCTGTGCACTCCCAGCAGTGGACAGCAAATGCCGGACACCGTGGTTTCAGGAAGAAGAGAAGGGCTCAGGGATCCGGCAACGGGGCAAGAAATTGTCTGGATTGCAGTCATCAAGGGAGCAAGAACTTTGCTACAAACTTTCTAATTTATATTGAATGTGACATTCATGGTATGAAATAATCCTGTTGGCAGCTTGGGTCAAGTGCCTGGGTCTCAACCTTCCTCATCCCTGTACCTGCTGAGCTTGAAAACACTGAGACCTTGAAACCCACATACCATAGCTGGCTATAAAGTAAATACTTTCACCAATTCAGATGCTAGAATCTTCTAAAAGTGTAGTTTTCCCACGCATAGGAAGAGAAATTAGTCCTGTGTTGCTCAAACCACGACAGAAGCTCTCATATCATGGCAGAGAGAAAGGATGGAGGATGCCAGGTGACACCTATGATGTTGCAAGCAATGAGCTACCCCAGACTGGTGCGGCTGCCTCTGCTTTGCTCCAGGTTTCATGGTTCAGCCCAATGGAGTAAGAAGGGACTCCCATGTTTGAATCAGATAAATTTTCCCCTAAATTAGCAGTGCAGACATAGTCAGCAGGAGTAGGCCTTGGAAAATAAGATTGGATCTGAATGAGATGTTAAAAAAAATTGCTACCTGGAGACTCATAATAGGTTCCTACGCACAAACACACCCATCACTGATCTCATCTTACGTGCTATCACTTCCCAAACCTCAAATTACTGTAATCAAAGGAAGTCAAAGTAAACGCAGTCCCAGTATAAAACCTTACCGTGGTGCACCATCCCACATTGTTCAGGCTCTGAGGGCACAACGACCATGAAGGCTTTTCTGATTGCCCTGCTGGTGGCAGTCCTGTGTGCCGAGCAAGGTAAGGAGCTTTGGAGGCTGGGAGAGCCAGATGGAGACGATGAAAATACCAGAAGAGAAATCAGGAATAACGCAGGGAAAAGAAGGTTTAACAGCTTTTATTGGAATTGGTGAGGTCTTGGTAGTGCAGTTTCTCTTTGGCGTCAGCTGCATCAAGCAATATTTAGTGTGGTTGAGTCTTAGCTTCTGGGTGAGTTCTGCTGAGGTACCCATAACCCAAAGAAGACAAGCTCACCACTCTGGTTTCTCACACCCTCAAGTATCAAGCTCCGACCACTCACATCTGAAGATAGACATGTGAACTGAGACATGCTAATAGGAATGAAGCTGGGCTCACAGTTTTGCCTTTGGTTTTATTTTTGTTCCTGAATGAAACTTGAGGAGCTCTTGATAAAGGTAATACAGCTGGTATTGACACTGCATCTTCTGCCAGTGTTTCACTTTATTTCCCACAAAGACATTACAATTAAGAAAGTAGGTTGTTGGCAGATATTTGAAAGCCTAACAGCTCTTTGCTCTTAGGTTTGAAGAGGTTTTCAGAAGTGTCTATGATTGAGTGTATTTGTAATGGGATCCACAATGCTCTGTGCTTGTCCTCATTCAAAAGGAGGTGCAGATAAAACTAGATAATTGTGTAGAAATATCCAGTTGAGAAACATCAGCTCTGTGAGTGTATTTGCAGGAGTACTACAAGCCTTTTTGCACCGTTAATGCTATTTCTGGCTGCATTTGCAAAACTAGAGCTAATGGAGGGTGGAGGTCAGACGCAGGCAAGGTTTTATAACAGCTATAATGATTTAAGCTGTTATTGTTTCCTGACTGGGAGGGATTTTCCTTGCATCAGTCAGTCAAGATGAGTGCATTTCAGTTGCTTTCACGTACATGCTGGGGTCTCAGCTCCATCTGCAGCAGGAAGTGGTTTGAACAACTTTGTGAGATTTGGCAGAAAAGCAGATCAGAGAGTGCTACAGGGACTGGAAAAATGCAATAACACTTGCTAGGCAGCATGTCTGGGCTTGTTTTGGCATGGTCTGCAAATGGAGAGTAGCCCACAGCTCGGGTTGGGGGACCTCCAGAGGAGAGGCAAGAGGTTTAACTTATCCGAGTGATGGAGAAACAGCGAGTGCAGAACAGTCAGTTAAAAAGAAGTTAAAACTAGGATGCAACAAGTGTGATTTTATCTGCTGTTACGGAGATCACCTCCGCTTGCAACACCTAGCACTAGAAAAGAACATCTGGGTAGGTTTCAGAGCACGACAGTCAGTCATATGCTGACTTGAGCTGTACCTAAGGCACCTCAACTCCCCACATCACAGAAGGGGGGGTCTTTTCTTCTCCTACTTGGGGAAGTTAGGGCCTAAAATGGCTTTTAATTCTCTTTTAAAACTGCTTCTGGAATTGTCTAACCAAGTGTTATGGGCAGGTTCAACTTCAGAGATGAATTTGAATCCACAGCAGCTGGGCTTTGGAGACTCCCTGGGAGGATTTTCCTTATTAAAAACAGGTTCAAATTAAATTGAAAGGGGCTCTTCTGTGCAGAAATAAGAGCCTTCCTAGGTTGAGAAAACTGGGGAAATTTCAGCCTAATGGAGGACCCTCCCCAGTTTGCAATTTGGTCACCTTCAACCAAGGGCTCTCCACCACTGGTGACAATGGAGCAGGCTGTCCTGAGAGCAGCTGAGCTGTCTCTGTCTCCACTGCTCAGAAATGAGGAGCATTCCAGGGGACTCTGAACAGGAGGGAAACAGTTTTCACTAGTTGTGAATCCACCTCTAGGGAACGAGATCGCACGTGCCTGTGTTTCCAGTGTGGCCGGCTGGCCAGCCTCGAAATTTGACTCAATTTGCTTCAGTTTTGTTCAGAAATACATATCCTACCTAATTCTGCTTTTGTAATAGCCATGCTAATAATATCACTGAGAACATGTTGTTCCAGGCGCAGGTAGAAATAATCTCTCTATTGTCCAGAGCAACCTCTCCCAGGGAACTCCCTTTAATGTGGCTCTGTGCTCAGTAATTTAGCTCACAGGGATGTCATAGGCTTTAATTAATTCACCTCTATACAGTGTTTTGCAGATGTAGTCTGAAAATACTAACAACTGAGCTCTCACCTGAGAACAGTGACAGTTCCTCCTCTCCTTGCCAGAGCTATACTGGACCCATCTGGGCAGGTTGTGATCCCTGCTTTTGCAGGTTGGCTGTCAACCAGGCCAATGCGAACCCAGGGGGAGAAAGAAAGGTCACCTGAGAGTGCTGGTCAGGCTGAAAAAAAATGTGTTTTTAGGTTTAATCACCAAAAATCTGAAGTAAAGAAAGAAAACTTGCTTTGTTCTGTTTGTTTTCTTCTTCAGCTTCATTACTCAAAACCAACTTCTTACTTCACTTGTCATGAAAACTTGTTCGTAACATACTTTTCACCTTGTATTTTCCAAGAAGGGACATGGCTATTGAGACTTTCTTCCCAGGAGGCTATTGCTGGAAACCACTAATATGTGGCATGTGCACTCTTTCCAGCTTCCTCGCTGTTTTGTTACACATGCGACAATGAACACTCCAACTGGAACTGTCTTAAAACCTACAAGTGTGAAGACCATGAGAAATACTGTACAACCACATACAGCACTGCTGGGTTAGGTGAGTACCAGCAACACCTCCAGGTGTTTTTTTTTACTTTTTCTTCCAGAGAAATTGATGGACAACAGTTTTTATTTAGGGCTGTAGTAGGTCTTGTTGGAAAGAATTGATCATGGAGGATCAATTTACAGATCGTAACACATAACCTCAGTGAATCCCGCAGTGGTGGTCTGTGATCCACCACCTGTGGTATGGCCCTCACCACCTTGTGGCAGGGCTGGTTGTAGCACACAGATTTTAACGAGCAGACCCTGTTGCTTGATCTGAGAGCTCACACCCATGCTTTGTGACGGAGGATGGAAAGGGGCTGGATGTAAGTAATGCCGTTTTAGAAACAGAAAATGCATTGGCAGTGATGGCAGTGATTTGCAGCCTTGAGAAAAGAAGGCTGAGGGGAGACCTTATCGCTCTCTACAACTCCCTGAAAGGAGGTTGTAGAGAGGTGGGGGTCGGTCTCTTCTCCCAAGAAACAGGCGATAGGACAAAAGGAAATGACCTCAAGTTGCGCCAGGGGAGGTTTAGGTTGGATATTAGGAAAAATTTTTACACCAAAAGGGTTATCAAGCATTGGAAGAGGCTGCCCAGGGAAGTGGTGGAGTCACCATCCCTGGAGGTATCTAAAGGATGGGTAGACATAGTGCTTAGAGATATGGTTTAGTAATGGTTTTTGTCAGTGTTAGGTTGATGGTTGGACTCAATGATCTGAAAGGTCCCTTCCAACATAGGTGATTCTATGATTCTATGATTTTATGCTGTCCTACAGGAAGCATGGTGTGGATTTCTATCAAGGACTTTCTAGTGTCATGCATTTTATGCAGGTTGTGTGGATACTCACCCAGCACTCATCAAATCTGCTGAGAGCTGCTATTGCTGCATTGCAAATTAAACATAGTGCATTATACCTCCTCCTATCATCCTCTGTTCAGCTCTTGCAGAAGAATTTTAAATTGTAGCTCTCCTTTCTTGTCTATTCTCCATCCAGGCAAGGACATGGGATACCGCATCACCAAGAAATGTTCTGTAGACTGTCCTGAGACAAACGTGAACTTCGGTGTGGCAGCTTATTCCACCAAATGCTGTAAAACCTCCCTGTGCAATTTCAGTGGTGCCAACAGCATAAAAATCAGCTATGCCGTGATGCTCCTGGGAATTGTGGCCAGTATGATCTGTGTCATCAGGGCAGGACTGTGATGAGGGGTGGCAGAAGATGTGACAACCCAAGAACCTACAAGGTATTCCCCATCTGAGAATTGAACACCCTCTGTCAAGTGTCCCCAGCAGGGTCTATGCTACCCTGTTTTTTCCAAGACATTGCTTCAGATCCCATCCACAAAATGGCATGGCAGTGTAGCTACTATTTTTCCCCCTGTATCATTTATTATTTTGTACTAATTTTCCCTGGGAAAGCTCTTTTGATAGCATATGTACGACAATTGTCAAACAAAATAAAGATTTATGTTATTCTAGAGTGTGTTTGCTATATTCACACTGAGATCAGGCTGAGAAAACAGCTCTGCCAGAAAGGGCTGCAGTCTGAATCTCTACTTCACATTGAATTCCTCTTTTTAGCACCCGGGAGTCTTCTCCTGGCTGCCTTTCTCAATTGACTCACTTGCATCCAGCAACTCAAGACAGACATTCCATAAAGCCACGTGTTCTGCCTGATCACTCAGCGCTAACGAATGAAGGTGTCAACCTGGAAAGGTCAAAGATGTTTGTGTTGTTCCCATTGTAAGCAACAGCGAGAATTGTTCTGTAAATGCTAACATGCAGGACTGGAGGTTTGCCAGGTATTGGTTGTGCTCCTGGTTGGGCTGCAGGATGGATGTAGGATCTGTAGGATGGATGGTTTCAGCTTTTAAAATCAGTAAAGACCCCACACCAAGATGCGGAAGATGTCCAAGACGAGGACGGTGCTGCTGGAATCTGTCCTCATGGAAAGGTGATCTCGATGCCTGCTTGGAGAAGATGCTGCTGAGTGATGGCTCCTGATTTCCCTGCAGGGAAATGAGCAGGAAGAGCCTGGCAGGGGCAATGGGTGTCTGATCTGGTGGGAAGGTCTCTGCTGCTTCCCTTTCCTCTGTCACTGTTGCATTTCTAGGCTTGGGGATGGAGGAGATGTGGTGGAGATCCCCTGCAGCTCTTGGAGGAGCAGAGCTATGGCTAAGATGGGCAAAATACATTTATTCTTGGAGCTGGAAGGTACATAATTCCCAGCTGAGCAGTTTGTAAGTGCAGTGCTGCTTTTCGAGAGGGCTTCTATAGAAGTGGCACCTGGAAAAAAGCCCTCATGTTTGCAGCCCGGATGGATCTGAGGAGGGTACTGAGCTCCTCCAGCACTCAAGACAGGCTGCAAAGCGAACGTGTTTCTGTGCAACGGGGAAAAACCGCAGCTCTGGCTGTAGGCTGTGAAGATGGGATTAGGTTTTGTCATCCTATAAAGATTTAATTTCTGGGCAAGGAGGGTGTTCTGGTATTCATTTAAACACAAGACGGGCTAACTGAAGAATGGTAAGTATTGTAGCATTTCTGTGTTGCGGAACCAAAAGAAACTTGGGGCTTTGCACTTCTTTTCAACCACTTTTCCCATCCCTTTCCCGATAGGTTAATCATCATAATTTCTGAAATGCTTCTGAAAGCTTTTGGCCAACTTGAAAATCCACATTTAGTAAAAACATCTGGATTTCACAGTTACTTTTAAATTTCAGGTTTTGTTTCATGAAAGCTACATGTTTTCACCAAAATAAAGGAATTGTTTGCCTTTCTCACATGACAATTTCAATCAGGTTTAGAACAAGATGAAGAAAACACTCTTCTTCCATCTCCACTCAGCAACTGTGTCAAGGGAAATAGGTCTTTCCACCCCATCCTGCACCCCAGTTAAATCCCCTGATACTCTTTCCAAAATATTCTTGAAGTTCATAGCTTCCACGTACTTGTAAACTTTGCCTTGGTCCCTCTGGTGTCCTAATCATCTGTGTTCTTTCTACCCCCATGAATTCTTCTCAATCTCTCTCACCTGACACTGCTGCGGGATGAAGATAACATTAATATTAGGGGGGCATACGGGACCAGTTGGTAAAGTGCAAGATCTTCTAATGGAAAAACTTGACTGTCAGAAATCCTGCAATAACTCCTTTAAGTACAGCCTTACCATCTCAAAATCTCAGCAGCTTGCAGGAGACAAGAGATATTTTAGTTTTCGCTTGGATGAGACTACAAGGGAGGGGGTGAAAAAAAAAGTGCCTGGCTGATATGCTATTTCTGTACCTGTTAATGGATGCTGTTGGCTGAAATAAATCTGAATGTGGGCTGCCTCTGCAGTGCAATGAACGGGCTGCAGAATGGCATCGCCTTGTGCCTAGAGCCCCCTTTTCTGCTATTACCTCAAATAGGCAGCTATAAAAGTTGATTTACCAATAAAGGCTCATGAAATCCCTTCTGGATTGAGGAAAAGAAAATATTGCACAAGGAAGAGAGGGCTGCAGTGCCTGGTATGGAGGGTGCCAGCTTCTATTTTCTTCCTGCCTGGTGCCTTACAAAGGCATTGGTCTTATGAAGCCAAACAACGCCCCTCCTTTGAGCTTTCTTGGTTAATTGCCACCTCTGTTCCAACTGAGTTTCATGTTTCATATTGAGAAAGCAGAAATTTCCTCACCTTAGTCACGCAGGTCTCCATACTAACAATATTTATACATCCAATTTAAAGGTGTTGGAAAGAGTTACATCACCTCAAGAACTGGGCATGCCTTTTTGGTGAGATAATGACTGTAGGTGGGTCATATTGGAAGGCCAAATATTTTCCATGGGAGATGGAAATCTGAGCAACTTTGAGATTAAGAAAAAAGGGAAATAAAACAGATGGAGAGCAGCAAGGGGCAGAGTCACTGGCAGAGGTTTGGGGCAGGCAGGTTGCTCCTGCAGCTCTGAGTGTCATGTGAAAAGGATCCAGCTGGACCATTTCTGGGACTGTGCCTCTGTCCCCCCACCTAGATGGCAGAAAGACAAAAGTGGGAGGAAAAAGAAACAGCAATCAGAAGACAGGAAAGATTCTGATTTTATACAGGGAGATAGGATGAAACATGATAAAAAAGGAGGAATAAAGAGCACTGTATGGAAACCCAGTGGAGTATTCCTATTTGGTGTTTCACATAATTTTGGCTGGCTATATATTTTTTTTTTTTAAGACTTAATGAGTTGAGATCCTTGAGCAGGCAGTCCCTCATTCTCCGTGCTTTAACTGGTTTAGTTTTTTCTCGCTGACATTTATTTTTTGTAATTTGTGAAAAAAATCGCAGCTTGTTCAATGTGATGGGGGTGGGTGTTATTTCTATTTTTTAATTTAAGTGGTCATTTTCATTGCCCAGTGGAATTTATTTTCTAATAAGAAAACATTTTCCCTCATATAAAATGTCCAATTTTAGAACAGAAACATTTATGATTTTGAACTGCTGTTTTGAAAAAGCCCACAGAAAATTATGTCTGGTCCCCCATGAAATTCAGTGGAAGGATACTGCTCGTCTGATCTAGCTGTATTGACAATCCTGGGAGACATTTTGAAGACATTTCAATCCCAATTTCAATTTCAAATTCAATCAATTTCCATATGCACTAAAACAGTACGTGAGGAGGACAGGATCCCCAAGGATGCAGCCTGCTCTGAGACCCAAGCTGGCCTGTAAAGGAAAACATTCCTCTTCTCACGTGAATGCTGTTTTGTTTTCGTGTTTTGCTTTTCCTCCACTTATCCAGAATTAGAAACTGTTGCATACTTAAAGTTAGATGAACAAGCTGCATTGTGAAACAACTAGGAAAAGAAGAAGAGGGAGGGGAATATAAGCCTGCTTAGATTTCCAACAAAGCATACTTTCACATACAAGCACTAACACGTTACTCCCAATTATCCATCATCTGACACAGCAACCCTATAGTTATTATCCTAGCATCACAGCAAACACTGCAGAGGTATAAAACCTGCCCTGGGTGAGTCCTGCTTGTTTTGGAAGCTGCGAGACCTAAAAAGGATGAAGACTTCTCTTCTTGTCGTGCTCCTCATAGCCCTGTGCACGGAGAGTGGTGAGTCTCCAAGGATTGCTTTGCATTAGCAAGACCCCCAGAGTCAGGGCATGTCTTTGATATTGCAGGATGCCAACGGGATTTTGCAGCATGAATGGTGAATCTGAAGGGTTGTTGGGCTCTAGAAAATATTCCACTCCTTGGGAGAAGAAGCCAGGGGACATATCCCCACCAGAAGTTGGAAAAATGTTGAGGAGCTGAAGTGGGGGATGAGATATCCACCTCCCCTGACTCGTGCAATCCCAGCCCAGCCCTTGGAGTAGGCAGCTGAGAGCCCTTGGTGCAGCTCTTTGAGAAGAAGGATTACTTGAGGGATATACAGAGATGGATAGGGAGAGGGCAATATTTGCCATAAAGCTGCAAATTTGACATATAACTATCTACAGCTTGATTATTATTTTTTTCACTTGCTTGTTTATTAGTTGTAATTACAAACCATCATTACCTAAATTGGTACAGATGGGCATGCCACAAGAAGACGCAATTCTAGCTTCTATCTCTTTCTTGCAGCTTGTTGCTTTGAAGTGTTACTTTGCCGATGTTGATCCCAGGTCTGGGATAGAAATGCAGAGTCCCATTCTCATTCTGGTAACTGCCTGTTTGGGTTTTTTTGGGGGGGGAAGGATGCAGTGTGAACTTGCACTTTAACTCTGCCTGGCTGGGCTCTGACAAGAACTGCTGCCTGTGCCTCTAGAAGATGACCCGTTTGCACAGGGGTGGGCTGTGGGTCAGGCAAGGGACAGAGGGTGCAGCCCTGAATATTCCTCTGACTATTCCAGGGGAATAATTGATTTCCTCAGCTTGGGAGGCTTTTGCCTTATTGCAAACTGATTTTTTCTCAGGCTCTGCTGTAGGGTTGCACCTGCAAATTACTGGTCATTCTGGTTTAGCAGAGCACTTAGGCTCACACTTAATTTGAGGCTGTAAATGTTCTTACTTGAGACTTCACAGACTTTAAATTTGGCATTTGCTAAATTATTGTGCTCAACGGGGTTGAGAAAGTTGAGGGCAAAGATTCTTTCTTGCAGCTTATCAACCGTAATCACATTTTTAAAAAGATTATGTAATGAGACAGCAAACTTACCAAAGAAGTCAGTGAAAATTAACACGTACGCAGCACACTTCACTGTGCAATCTAGCCAGAAGGCTGGTTGCTGTTCCAATTAATCCTGAACCTGACTGATTTTAACGGTGTAAATCCTGCATCTGCTGGCACTTGCACTTGCTAATGCTTTACACGTGTAAGTTGTTTATCTGGGTGTCTTGAATTATTCACATGAAAATCTTCCTTGAGGAATATTCTTTTTCAGTTAGAGAAGAGATCTTCCTGGATGCAGGCAGGAGACCTCCAAAATCAGCCTGGTTTAATCCCAGGTTTGCATCCTGAGTGGTGCATACTTCGAAAGAAATATTGTTCCCTACCAAGTTAGGAGCCCACATTCCTCCAGAGTTCTCTATAGTAAATGGTGAGTGAGAGAGAAACCTCCTGAACACAGAGATGTTGGCAAAATCACCCCTGAAGGTGCCTCCTTCTCCCCTGGCTAGAAGAGTTTCAGGACAACTTTACTCTTAAATTAGCAGGTGAGGTTGGGTTGAAACAGGACTGAAACAAGCTCCACTGCTGCCTGTGTAGATTCAGGAAGGTTTTCTTGAAATGGGCTGGATTAAAGGAGCTGCATTAATTAAGGAATAAAACGAGTTACATTTCTGGAAAATCTGGTTGCATCAATTAAGGAATAAAATGGGTTACACATCTGGAAAACCCAGTTTGGGGACTCTGCTCTAGCGTACGGTTATTTTGGGAGGAAAGGGTGGTTCCCAGTGGGGTGGAGCAGGAATGTGCCCTTGTGCCTGGAGATGGAAATGACTATGGCCAAGGTTGGAAGCAAATTGCAACAGTTTTGGTATCAAGTCAGAGTGAGCTGGGTGCCAGGTCTGAGGCTTTTCAAATCTTAAGGGCACTGAGCACGGGAAGATGGGAGATGTGTTCTGAGCTCCTGTAAGCCCACTTGCCTGGCCTATGTGTCCTCTGCTAGTGGATCCTCAGTGAGAGACAACAGAGGGAGAGTAGGATATGAGAAAACTACAGAGGAAATTGATGGTCAGTGCTGGGTGGCCAAGGAAAGGCAAAGGGGCAAAGTGTCTGGAGTGGGGAGAGAAGGATAATATTGTGTTGGAGAGCCATGGAAAGGGCAAAAGGGCAAAGGAGTAGGGAGAGAAGAGAGTTTCCACACAGACAAAGAAGAATTAATAATTCCCTAAAAGACATTTTTGTGGCTTCCTATGAAATACAATGACCCTGGTCACCTTGGGTCATGGTCTGAGCTGGAGCCAGGTCTGGGTTAGTAGGACGATAGGGAGCAGAGAGCCTGTTTGGACCAGATGACCTTGTCTAAGGTCAGACAAGGGGAGCAGTGAGGTTGGGACATCACTGTCAAAGGCACCAACAAGGGCAAAGAAGCTTGGGCAAGCGAGAGGAAGAGTGAGGGAGATGAAGAGCAAGGAAGGCAAAGGACAGTGCTGGCACAAAAGTAAGATGAGTATTAGCTGGCCATAGATAGGGATAGTCTGGAAGTGAGAAGAATGAGCCTAATCCTCAGTGGGTGACATTACTGCAGGAGTGTTTGTTCCAGATAAACAGATGAGTAGGAAATTCCCCTTATCATGCAAAGAAACCTTCCCCGAGGATCTCTCTGCTCTGAATGACTGCTTTAGCTGGAGTGCAAGCTGTTTTCATTCATTCATATTAGCACAGCGCTTTGCTGATGCACAGTGTTGTATCTTGTAGCGCTAGGCAGTCATCTCCCGTGGATGGCTGTAAAAAGGAATCTGCTGCAGCCAAGGGGTGGTTTGCCGAGCTGTGTCTTCTACAGGCCCAGGATTGCCCAGCACAGAAGTCTGTGAATGAACCAGCCAAATGCAAGCATCCGTCTTCCCCGCAAACACTGAGATGCAGATCTAGGTCACTTGTCCCTAATTTGCATTATGTTGTGGGGGCATGCAGCAAAAAAAGTCATGCTCACTATGGCCAGGGAGGTTACTCTCAGGTGTGTCTCTCCCTTCTTGCCTTTGAAAAGATTTTTAAAATAATTCACTGTGTGGTCTGAGAAAGGATGTGTAGGCCAGGACTCTTTAGATGACTTGAAGAGGATGCGTGTGGATAGGAATGAGATGATCTCTTTCCATACAAGAACTAATGGGGCAGCAACCGGTGTTTGGAATAGCCCAGTTGGAAAGAAACCACAAGAGCTTCATGCTGCAAGTGGTAGTAGACTGGGGAGCTCTTTCCAAAAGCACACTTTGGATGCCAGATATTTATATGGATTTAAATAAGTATCCAAAAGGAAGATCCTTTGAGGGTTACTCAATAAGCAAACCATCAGTGTCAGGAATCTGAGCTTAAAGTAATTTGGGTCCAGAAGAATTTCTGGGGCCAAGTTTCATGCACTCAGGAGGGTGTCTGCCTGTGGCTGCTGGGCTTGACAGATCCTCCATCTGGACCAGCACCACCAGTTATGTGCTCCTATGGACATTTCTAGATGTGATTGATGGGTGTTGTGTGCTTCTTTTGCAGCTTTCTCCTTGACATGTTTCACATGCAAAGATGCACCTTCCAACATACACTGCCTCAGTACAACCACATGCTCCGACCATGAGAAGTACTGTCTCACAACCTATTCTACCACGGGACTAGGTGAGTGTAAAGCTTTTCTAAGGCTCTGATGACAAGAGGAGGTTCAGGTTAGGCCGACTGCAGATCCTCTCACCACGGGGTGTGGTAGAAGAATTAATGAGGATCACAGCACACAGAGAGTAAATCTTGCCGCGTGTAGGAACTCAGCATAGCCCATCCTGTTTCAATACATCGCAACAATAACACACTGTTGATTAAACACACCCAGGAGAGGGAGATTTTCTTTGCACAAACCCCTTGTCTCATCTCCAAGCTTATATATATGCTCATGAGGTGGTGGAATTGGAAAGGGCTGGTACTCTGGAAGGGGCAATGTCAAGACATGGTGACAATGATGTCTTGCAATCTTGTACTGTACAAATGTATTAGATCTCCAAATTCCTGCCCTAGATTACGCTCACCTGGTCCTGAAAACAGAGGAGTCTGAAGAGGTGGTCTCCATAGGTCACATAAACACAAATAATGATGCACTGTGCCAAAGCCCAAGGAAAAACCAACACCGTTCGGTACAAAACAATGCATTCCTCACTCGATATTGCACAGCCAGTCTATTATTGAAGTTTGTAAAAAATACACAAGATAAAAAACTGACTTTTCTTCCTGTTTTCCCTCTCTCCCACTTCAGGCAATGACCGTAACCAGCGCATTACCAAGAAATGTTCTGCATTCTGCCCAACAATTGACCTGAATATTGGCATAGCCGGTGTTGCTACCAGCTGCTGCGAGACTTCCTTGTGCAACATCAGCGGTGCCAGCAGTGTGAAAACCAGCTACACTATCATAGCTCTGGGTGTCTTGGCCAGTCTCACTTGCATCCTCCGTCTGGGTTTTTGAAGGAGTTGGAGGATAAAGGAGCTGCTTGGCCTTGCATTGCAAGGGATTAAACTCTCATCTATAGAGCATGAATGGTGCCCTGTTTCATAGAATCATAGAATCACTGAATGGTTTAGATGGGAAGGGACCTTAAAGATCATCTAGTTCCAACCCCGCTGCCATGGGCAGGGACACCTTCCACTAGACCAGGTTGCTCAAAGCCCCATCCAGCCTGGCTTTGAAGACCTCCAGAGATGGGGACTCAACTTCTCTGGGCAACCTGGACCAGTATTTTACTGCCCTCATAATGAAAAATTGCTTCCTGATATCTAATCTAAATCTCCCCTCTTCCAGTTTGAAGCTATTACCTTTTGTCCTATCACTACATATCCTTATAAAAAGCCCCTCCCCAGGTTTGCTGTAGGCCCCTTTCAGGTACTGGGAGGCCACTGTAAGGTCTCCCTGGAGTCTTCGCTTCTCCAGGCTGAACAACACCAGCTCTCTCAGCCTGTCTTCGTAGGATGATTTTCTCCTACCTGGAAGGTCACAGCCCATTAGCAAATATTTTTACTCTTTTCATGCTATGATGACAATGCGTAAGAGCACAACCCTATCTCAAAATGGTGTGTGGAAGAGAAAGGCATGATGTGGAGCCCTGCATACGCGGAAGAGCACCATATAGCCACCATCTGTCCTACTATTGGCCTTTATAACTCCATGCATTTTTTTTTCCCTTTCATTCTGTCCCTGCCATTCTCTTGTGCCATTTTTCCCTTCATACCATTTTCCACCCTGTATCATTTGGCTCTGAGGAAGCCTTTAATATTACAGTTGTTAAACAGAAGCTGAGCACAATAAAGTGTCATTTTATTCTATTGTGTGACTGTGTGGTGTGGTACATTGGGCATAGAGGCCGGATGCATTCATGTTAGCAGCAACAAAAGTGGAGGCGTTGGTCTGCAAGTTGAATTGAAACAATGCTGAAATATATTGAAATTGCTTTGCATTCACTTCAGGAAGCCTCTCCCCAGATTTTCTCTTTTATTTTTCTGTATTGACAGAAGTGTCGCTTTGTGACAGAATAAACTGTATTCTATTTAACTTGCTTTCAACTTCTCTTCTGGGTCAGCTGCCTGAAATGAAATGGCTGTTGAGCTCTCTCTCCAGCAGGCAGAGAGGTGACAAGGTGGGACTCTACATGAAGGAATCTTGAGCATTAAGTTTTCTTTAAACTGATTTAAGATCTTCCAGTGGAAATTGCTTTATAAGCATTATGCATTATTTTGAAAGGGGAGAAAAGTATCTCGCATGGTGCTTAAAGGAAAATCATCAGAAAAGACAGTCAGTTTCTACTGTGTTTCTGCTGGAGTCGGGAAATTGCATCTTCACCTATAACAAAATATTAACTTTGAAAATAAATCTTTTATGTTAACTAGTCAAGTTTCCTGTCAGAGTTAAAATTAAAGGAACTTATTCCCCTGCACTGACCTTCTTTGTGGATAATCTTGGCTAGGAATGAGAGATTTGCTCACTCAAACCCTTCCAAAGTGAGTCACAGAAGGCTGAAACACTTCCTCCTGAGCTGAAGAAGCTCTCCGCATGGATTACCCCAACAAGATCTCCAAAGGCAATTAGTTGGGTGCAACTCACCCAGCCAGTTTTCTCTCTGTAGACTCATTGCACAGGGAGAGCAGCTACACACTTTGCTCACTCTGCTGGGTATTTGCTGAAAGCAGAGGAACAACAACACTCAGAAACAGCTGGATCTCTGTAACAGGTTCGCAAAGCAAATGTGGTTTCCTGGCTCCATCTCACCCTAACCTGCTCCTATCCCTTCTTGTCCACCCTTACTCTCATCCACACCTGACGCCCAGCTACGAACTCCCTGTCTGTTTTCTCTCCCAGTCTTCCTTGTTGGCTTCTTCATCCAGTCTCAGTTTGAGCTTGACCTCCAACCTCTATTTTCTTGATAAAGCCTCACCTCTTTTTTTCTCCTTGGTACAAATGCAAGGTTGGTAACAATAGTCCATCTTTAGCCATGAGACTCTCGCTTGTCCCCATGGTTTCTATTGCGCTGTCAACCCTCAGCTGAGCTAGCTTCAGCTGTCTTCTGTCCAATCTAATCTCTTCACCTTCCTTCCCCTCATGACAGTTTTAGAGATATTCAAGTGACACCCACATCAGAACATCTTGAACAAGCCAAGAACTGATCTGTTTCCTTGGATGGCTATACTCCTCCCCGCACCCAGATGATAAGGTGGTAACAACAGAACTATTTGAAGCAGTCTCCCGCCTTTGCTATCCACAGGTTTAGAATTTCTTAAGGACAATGCTGGTTTGCACAGGACAGGGCCAACCTGGGGCTGGTACTGCCCCAGGTCTTGACCTGCTGAGCTTGTGAATACAGAACCTGCTCTTGGCATGCAGGATTAAAATAAGGTCATGTCTTGTGCTACCTGAACTTGGCAGGTGCGTTTACTTTGGGCTGGGAGGGAACCTGGGTGTGAAGGCACATGGTAGAGCCTGCTTCTGCAGTGGAAGGCTTCATGATCTGCTTACAGCTATTGCATGGGGAAGTTATGAAAAGCTCTAAGAAGCCAGGAGTCCTGTCCCTAAGGGAGCAGCTCCATCCGTGGACCACAGTCTGCTTCCTTCTCACCTGGTTTCTACCTGACCCCTTAGGTTTTGCCTTCCCTTCCGCCCAGCAACACAACCCATGCATTTGGGTCAAAGATTGACCCACCTCTCAAGTTACATAAAAGAGTCCTTATCTGGAGGTGGGACCAGCAATTGCCCTGAGGCATGGGAGGTCCTAAAACAATGAAAGCTCCCTTAGTGAGCCCTCCCGTGGAAGTGGGTGTTGTGTAAGAGGAGACTCCTCTCTGCCAGCCTTCCTGAGAAATCCTGGTGTGACATCTCCTGCACAGATGTTGCTGCCTAATTCCACATCTCTCCGCCCAGGGTTTCTTATTTGTTGGCTGCCATGGTTGCATACTCCTTAGATGAGTGTGATGAGCTGCCCTGCAGAGACATCAGGGATGCCTTGAGGGCTCTCAGGAAGAAGACTGGTGTCTTACTCAAATAGTTGGGATTGCTCCTGCGAGGTAGCTGTCTCTGTGGATTATCTAAAAGCACAGTTTTCCGTGCTCTGAGTCACGACACCAGGACCTGAGTCAGGCAAGGGAGCCTTGCCCTGCCTAAATTAGGCACCTGGAGGAGGTGGTTTAAGTTTGGCCCTTCTTCTCCTTCACTTGGGGCTCTATAACCACTGATTCTTAAGGACCTATGCTGCCTTCTGCTCTCCTGAAATAATTTCACTCTCTTTTCCCTCCCAACATTCTTCCCTTTCTCTCTGCTTATTTGCCCCGATCTGATTAACGCTCAATGAATCAATGACAAAGCAAGAGACAAGATGAATGCAAAAGATAAAAGCAAGGGCTTCACTGGGTCTAAAAATTTTCTGGAAGCCATGGAAAGTGACGAAAGCCTCCCTTTTCTAAAATTAATTGCTGCTGTCTTATATAGCTAACTCATGGCTCCATTTTGAAAGTCCATTTTAGTTTTTCTGGATGGGTAGTGATGAGATTACTCTACAGAAGTGACTCAGCTTCCTTGCATTTTCTGCAGGCTTCCTCAATCTTATTTCTCTCTTGGTGTCATCTGACCTGTTCCAGGCCCTCCTCCAGGCTCTTATGCCAGGCAGCAGGAGATACCCTCCCCACATTGGCTGCTTAAATCTTGCCTCTGAGTGCATTGAGTTTCATAATCTGTCCTCCTGAGAAAAAAGGAATCACTGCGACCCTGACACTGTGCTGCAAAATTACTGCTCTCCAGATGCTGAGAAGAGGGCATGCTCCAGTGTTGCAGGATGTCTAGCTACTAACAAAGACGTTAACGTACTGGGGACAGCTCCCAGATAACTACTTGACATAGAAGAGCTTGTTTCCTATTCAAGGTTCTTTCCTTTAGTACATGTTTGTTGTCAGTGCTGGACATGTCTTAGCTTCACCATTCTCTTTCAAAGCTGACTTGCACTGAGCCAACATGCTATTGCATGAAGGTTCATGTAGGAAGAAATGGATGTTGGCAAAGTCAATGTGATGGGGCATATGGCAATAATTAGAGCACTCTTTTGTTCACAGAGGAAAGGAAAAGGAATCTATGTAACAGAAGTCTATGGGATAATTAATAGGACCAAAAAAAGGACAAAAAATGGTTGCTTCCTTTTACCCTCATTGCAAAATACCAGCAAGAAGACACACCCACTAATTATGACAAACAACCTGTTTATAACACACTTGGGCAGTAAACTGAATTGCCCTCTGCAAAGCAAAAGGTTTGATTTGATCATCACCAGCATATCCCCTGCTGACCTCACAAACCTCCAGAAAGAAAAGCGGGGATTTCTATTTTGACATCAGGCTTGAACAACTCTGGAATTCACCACCTGATGATGTCATCCTAGGAGCAGTTTAGGAGGGCTTGAAAAAGTATCAGAAACTCACATGGATAAGGAAATCATCCAGTGTTGGAATGATTAATACTAGAAACAGACAAAAATACTCTACTGATGGGTACTTCCAGGGAACTGCCTGTTAAGTTATTTCATAATTTCCAGAAAAAGAGAGTGTTTGGCAATTTTTTCTTTTGCATATTGCATATTTGGACTGGCATATTTGGCATACCCTCTCAATGAGGGAAAAAGGAAGTACCATATTGCCTGGACCTGCTGTCCAGGACTAAACTCACTTTGGAAGAAGCTCCACTGAGACGGCAGCTTAAGCTCTTACAAGATGCATCTTATATTAGGATCTATTTCCCAGAATGTCAGAAACAGATTTTAAGAAATTCAGAGGAGAGCAACACAGAGGAACAGAAGAAAAGGGATTGATTTAAGAGGAGAGATTGAAAAAGAGACAGTTTGAGAGATGGCTTTTGTCAAAGTATAACAGCAATTCCAGGATGATAATTTGTGGTATCATAAATGGAGGTTTGATTTCCAGAAACTGTTGGGCATGGAGAAAAGAAGATCCTCGAAAGGATCCCTGAAATAGAAGCAAAAATTCATTAAATAAAGTGTGTAAGGTATTTGAGAATTACAACTGAGAGAAGAGCAAGCAGAGGGATTAAATACAAGTAATGGAAAATTGATAAAGATATTAAGGCTGACATGAAAATTTGAGGAAAACCTTCTGTTTATCTAACCATTAGCTAATTCATTTAGTGTAAAATACACTGGCTTTATTGGAGTTAAATCAGCGTAGGCCAGTTGAGAGTTTGAGCTTCTGATACTGTGGAATAATAAAAGAAAGTGAACGGTATGAACCCTGGTAGATCACACACTGACTATCCAAAGGGATTAGAAAAATGCACTGCCAGGACTATCTTCCCGTGCCTCCGGGCTCCGTTATTTCATCAGTGCAGCTGCAGCTCCTGCTGGGAGGAAGGAAAAGAAGAAACTTGGAGGAAGAGAGAGCAGATCCTCATTTCCCATCACTCATACGACTGGGAGAGCAAGAAATATGTTGCTAAAAGGACTTTTCCCCAAGGTGCGAGCCTGTTCCATGGGCTCTAGCATGGAAAACTCCCACATGCACATTACACACCCTTGGGTTGATTTCATGTCCACCCGCGAGCCATCTGGAACCTGTAAAACTGCTGCTGTTCAAAAGGTATATAACCTGCCCTCCAAACATCTTCCCAGTCCAGCTGAGAGGATCTGGTGGAGATGAAGACTACTCTTGTCACTTTTCTGGCTGCTGTCCTGTATGTGAAGCAAGGTGAGCCTCTAATGCTGCTAGTAGTTAAGATAAGGCTTACAGAGAAAATGGTGACAACTTTTTGAGACAAAAATTTAGAGGGCTGTCACCAACTTTGCAGTATTGCAATGTTGCAGCCATGGTGCCACCAACTTCCTCTTGTGCCTTGATTAAGGATTTGCTGCAGATATAAGATCCTGATAAACTAATTCTTCTTTCCGGCAGGCAATAACTGAGTGATAGAGCTCTAATTGTATGGGGCTGGATGCCAGGCTATATCCATGCAGTGGTCTATGGGATCTTCTCAAATGATGCAAGTTGGAAGTGACAGAAAGCACAAGAAAACATATTTTTTATCCATATCAGGTTTTGGGTATTTTACAGGCTTCTCTGTACTGATGATACCTCCATTGTATCAAGCCACACAGTTTGCCATGTGTCTTGCTCCCTAGTAAATGCACCAGTGAGAATTTTTATAGATTAAATCAGAGGCAGAGGTGAAAGAGCTTTTCTGTGCATGTGTCACGTTAAAGGCAACCTTCTCCCAAAGGGAAGTCTGAGGTACTCCGAATGTGTGTCCTCCTTCTGGGACTGATACCCATGTGTTGCTACATCGCTACTTGCACATAGGAATAATGACCAGATTGACAGTATTTCCCCCACGCCTGATGGTTTCCCAGAAACCATGATACATATCTAGCAGGGGTTGAGAAAGAGGCATCTAATTAATTCTTGCTCTCTGATATATCAACCCCGTACTCCTACATTTTTTTGGACAGATGGTTTTGCAGCGTGCCTGGAAGATCAGGAGCTTTGGCCAGTTTTGGGGTGGGAAAAGGAGTATTCAGTTTTCGAAAAAAAAGAAAGGATTTTATCTCTGTAGTTTCTGAATGCAGTGACACAACCTGGACAGAGAAGAGTAATTATCAAAGGCAACACCTTCAGTGTTACCCAGGTTGAAGTTCAAAGCTAATAGAGATCTGAGTCCGGTAGCACACATTCATGGTGGGATACTTTATTGCTGTGGTAGGCTGATGAAATTTTATATTGGCATCAGCTTCCCAATGGACCTAAGGACAGTCTTTTATACAGTACCTTTCTGTAGCCCAGTCTAGATTGGAGAAAGCTAGTAATCCTAATATCACGGCTTTTGCATTCAAGAGTAAGAGATCACAGCTTTCTGGCCTAATACAGGGACAAAGGAAAACTTGGAGATAACCGTTATTTGGTCCTTCTCATTTATCTGTGGTTCCATTCAAGACCCTAATAAGCAACTTTTGGTCAAAATGTTGATCTCTCAGCCCACCAAGGATGGTCTGTTTCCATTTGCATCCATGAACTCACCATTATAGATATATTACATCCAGAAGAAATCTTAAAAGGTCATGATCCTTTTCCCTTCTCCAAGGCAGTTGTTTGTCTAACGTGTCCTTGAAAGTTTTCAACAAAGAAGATTCCACAGCCTGGAATTGCTCAGATTCTCTTCTTTTAGAAAGTTAGTGTTACTATTTCCTAACATCTCTTTTTGTACAGTTCTCCTGTCTTTTCATCATAGGATGTGTAGAACAGTTCATTACTTTCTTCTTTGCAGCTTCTTTTTGCTTGCATGAAGAAGGTTACTGTGTCTTTCCTCAGCATTTTCTCATTTTTAATAAACAAACTAAATGCTTCCAACCTTTCCGATGAGGTCATATTTTCAAGATCTCTGACCATTTCTCCTCCCTCTCCTCTGGTCTCTCTCCAAATGCTTTGCATATTTTTTGAAGTGTCACATACAGATTTGGTCATTGGTGTTCCAGCTGAGGCCGTGCCAGTGTGGAAAGGCCACTTTGCATATCTTGCACATGACATTGCTGCCTGTGTTCCCTTGGGTGCTGTTTGTTTTCATCGCTGTAGTGTGACACGGTTGACTCCTGGTGTTTACACTGCAGTCCTTAATTGTAACTCAACCATTTGTTCCTCATCCTACATTTAAGAGGCTAATTTTTACCTTAGTGTAATATATTTCTCTTTATTGAACTGCATCCATTCTTTTTTTCATTCTTTTATTACATCCATCTGTCAAAAGCACTGAGAACTCTACTTACATTATGTTTACAGCAGTTTTGACCTTGGCATCATCTAAAAATGTGATGTGCACCCTCTATCCCATCCCTACTGTCACCAGTGATAATACTGTATAGATCTGAGCCCACAGCAGAACTCTGGAGGTTCTTATGAGTTGCATTGCTCCAATTGTTTTGACCAATAACCACAGCAAACTAATCCATGAGTGTCTTTTCATGTCTGGCTTTGCACCCATTCTTGGCATTTTCACTAGCTTGTGTTCCCTGGGCTTGCTCATAACAATGTCATTCAAGATTGTGCCAAAAATTTTGATAAAAACTTATTGCATCTCCTGTCCTCTGTTCCTCGGTACATGAAGATTCAAATTTTTTGGTGCTGAACCAAGCAAAAAAAGCTACAGTGTTATGAGCCTCTTAGGATCAACAGTTGATAACTTTTCCCTTCCCTTCCCTTC